>SCLG01003188.1:0-15842 GCA_004367875.1 Oikopleura albicans
AGTTACATGCAGCCTACGGCTGCATGTAACTTCTTATTATTGTTCGTTATGAATATGACGAAGATTGCTTACAAAAAGCTGTAAACGTGATTAAGAGAAATAATTATAAAAAAATAGAATAATTTTGTTAAATATTGAACCATAGTGGTCACATATGTTTGTTGAGCCAATAAAGGACACTGTCACCCAGGGTTCGGCAAAAATCGATTTTAAAAAAGCTCAACTTTCCTCAACTGTCGAGTATAAATTGTCAAAAAACTCAACTTTTCTCAACTGGCGAGGTCAAAATTAAAAAAAACTCAACTTTCCGCAACTGCTGAGGTCAAAAAAAAACTCAACTTTCCTTAACTGCCGACGTAAAAAGTAAAAAAAAAAAACTCAACTTTTCTTAACTGCCCAGTTGGAAAAGTAGAAAAAAACTCAGCTTTCCTCAACTTCTCAGTTCGAGCAGAAAAAAAACTCAACTGTTGAGTTACTGTTGTCGAACCCTGCTGTCACCATCAGATGGTGGGCACGCTACCCATTATGGCCAATTTGACCTATAGGTTCGTATATACGAATTCTAATTAAATCAATTAAAAATTACTAGGCGTCCCAAAAGTTAGCTCAGGAAGATTTACATCAAATTCAGAAATATTCTAAAATAAGTGTCGTCATCCCTTTTGACAAATTTTTGGGATATTTTAATGCGGTCTTCAAAAACTATCGGAAGATTCCCGTTACAACGCAATTTTTGTGGTTTTAAAATTAAAAAAAAATATGTATTTTTTACGGATAAAAGCATAACACAGGATGCGCCTTTACCGGCTACCCGTTAATCATCTGAAAACCCATAACTTATGCGGCATAAGTTATGCCTCATAACTAGGGTGTTTCATCTCAGAACCAAAGTCACGCTGGGGTTATTCTACAAAAACAAAAATGAAGCCCATTTCATATGATNATCATATGAAATGGGCTTCATTTTTGTTTTTGTAGAATACCCCCAGCGTGACTTTGAGATTCTGAGATTCTGAGATGAAACACCCTACTCATAACCGGATAAAAACCCGCTAACTGGCGAGCTTTTTAAATTTTTTAAGTGTCCGGTTAACGGCGCATCCTATTTCTTGATACTGGCTCTTAATAAAATTAGTACACACATAGGAGTAATAATTTAGATCACGGTGGCAAAGTGAAAATATGTAACATCGGCAAAATTAAATAAAGTTCATTCTCGTGATTATTTTTCTAACTTTCGGGGCCACCTCATGATGATTGCGAAAGGTCAATGAGTACACACAAGGTCATTTTCTTATCAGGAATTTTTTCAGACATTTATCCAAACAGTCTATGTTTAAAACCAATAAAATTATCGCTAAAGAGGAGTCAAGTACTACTCCAGACTGGATTCGATTTTCATTTTTATCACACGTTCTGTTTGCGTATAATCATTTTGTGAAATTGATGTCGTTTGTGTTTTTTACGGTACGGTTTTTTCGTGCTTCTAAAAATGAAGATTTCGTGTTCAACTATAATTGGATTGGGTGTTCGAGCGGTTCTTTATTTTTTTTTTCCAAAACTGATAAATTATGACAAAATAAAAAAGACTTGGTTTTGTAAAAAAAAAGTGATTTTATGTACACCACCTAACCATTTGACATAACATTTTTTCCGAAAAAAAATGTTAATTCATATGCAAATTGTTAAGTCAAATGCAAACTGTTCAGTCACATGGGTAGTGCGTAGGCGTAAATGCTGGACAAAAAAGGACAAAAAAGTGTTAATTCAACTGCAAACTGTTAAGTCAAATGCAAACTGTTAAGCCAAATGGTTTTAAGTCAGATGGTTAGGTGGTGTAGTTTATTAGAGAACAACATCATGCTCCCAAACTTTAATCGATAGAATGTATAGAATCAATAGAATATAGGGTTCGCTAAATAAGAATCGTTTCAGTGTTTTGAAAACGAGCACCTTTATATAGTGAGCCCTCTCTTTATTTGACACTCGCAGAATTAAACACTTTTATTTTGTCTTTTTTGTATATAGGCGAAGACTATGTATAAGCTCGTAAACCGTTTTTTGGGAAAAGTTCTTCTTGCCTCGACAAGACTTTGGAGAATAAATGAAAACAAATGTCATAGTCAGGGCTCGGCACAATTGGCTATTTTTTTTTGGCTCGGTTTTGATGTCTAAAAGAAATTTTAGCGCAATTGAAGAAAAACCGTTTTTTACCGGAATTTCGGCTCCCCAAATTACCTGAAAATACCGCCAATCTCATTTTTGCAAATATTGAGGGGTCAGTCATAACCGTTTTCCCAAAACCGGCCGTCTAGACGCGTCTAACACCTCAAATTGACAAAAAAGGGCCTTATATGACTAAAAGGCACACGGTTCCCTCTGGGAGTTAAGTGAAATATGTAGTCAAAAACATGTGATCTAACCTAACTTCGAAAAAGGTTGTTCTAGCATACAATTTTTATGTACACATATTCTGACTTGTATCGAAATTTGGTTTTACAGTTGAAGAAAAAAATAAGCAGAAGTAAATATTTGTGAATCGAAATTGTAAGTCACAAGTAATCTGACAGGGATAAAACAGGCTCCATTTTTGGGACATAAATATGAAAGTGGCCTGTACGTCCGCAGGTAAACCGAAAAAGATAATTACATGTTCTCTCGAAACTTGAACACCCTTTAAAAAGGCCAAGCTAAACCAAGTAACAGTTTCGTTCATATCTTTTAAAAATCCTATTCTTAGCCACTTCATCAATATTAAAAAGATAACCTAGTTATTCAACCTACGTAGTTGCAACGCCTTTAATTATATTTATATATTGTACACTATTTTTGATGGTTAAACAATGTAAAAGGCGGACAGCCCCTACTCTCAATACGGACAATTTCTTTCAATACGGACACTTTTTGTGAAAAATGCCACGAAAACTGTCCAAAAATAGACAGTTTGTGATAGTTCACCCCAATACGGACGCTATTTTCGAGCATTAAAAACGTCTCTATTAGAAGTAAGNATAACAATTTGGTATTGCGCAATTTCCCGCTCGTGCTCTTATCTTGCGAACGGTTCTAGAAAAAAACGATCGTGCTGTTATCTTGCGAAATCGTGTATTTTTGGTGGTGTTTCATCGTTTTCGCCTACGCATTGAGCAGTTATCTTGCGAAAAAACGCTTATCTTGCGACTTTTCAAGGACAAAGTTCGCAAGATAACTGCGCACCCTGTGTATACATTCTATTAAATACAATTTACGAATATAATGTTTTTCCCTAATAAACTACATACAAACGGCACAACTAGGCAGTCTTGTAAAATTTCCTGAAAAAGTGCACAACTAGGCAGTCGTGCTCAACTAGAAGGTGCTCAACTAGAAGGTCGGGACTGTACGTTAGAACACTTTTTTTTACAAAATCAAGTCATTTTTTATTTTGTAATAATTTATCAGTTTTGGAAAAAAAATAAAGAACCGCTCGAACACCCAATCCAATTATAGTTGAACACGAAGTCATCAGTTCTAGAGCCACGAGAAAACCGTACCGACATCAATTTCAAAAACACAAACGACATCAATTTCACAAAATGATTATACGAAAACAGAACGTGTGATAAAAATGAAAATCGAATCCAGTCTGGAGTAGTACTTGACTCCTCTTTTGCGATAATTTTATTGGTTTTAAACATAGACTGTTTGAATAAATGTCTGAAAAAAATTCCTGATAAGAAACTGACCTTGTGTGTACTCATTGACTTTTCGCAATTATCATGAGACTGCCACTAAAGTTAGAAAAAGAATCATGAGAAGGCACTTTTTATTTCATTTTACCGATGTTACATACATTCACTTTGCCACTAAACTATTACTCCAAAGGGATTACCAATTAAATTAAGGACCGAATAAAGAAACCCACTTTTTAACACAGATTGTTTTAAGACGGCATCTTTCTACCACGCCCAATTTGACACGTATTTTTTAACACGGAAAACCTCTCACAAAATTTATTTTTTCACACGAAAAACTTGTAACGAGATATACTTTTTAACACGGAATTTTTAACACGACTGATTTTTCAACACGGATATTAAGAAAAACACGTTAGAAAAATTGTGTATTAACTCTCAGGGGTAAGAAATTTTTGATAACCCGTAAGAGGAAATTGTGTGCATTTATATAATTTAATTTAATAAATGCATTTATAATAATTCTGGTAAAACTGGTAAAGCTGAGTTGTAGAGCTCGTCCAACTATGTCGATCTGACTATTCAGAAATTGGTTCTGGCCACCAGGGTCCTCTAGAGAGCTGTTTGAAATATCCAATCTACGCAGAAAAATACCGCCAATGGAATTTTCTTTCTGTTGAGGGGGGGGGTCAGCAATACCAATTCTGCCCTACGGGGCCTCCTTATATACACACACTTCCCCTTACGACTTAAAAAAGTTTTTCCCCAGAATCAATATTGCTTTTAGCCGTAAAAATAGCTATATTTTCAAACTTCATGCAAATTTTTTCTAGTTTTGAAACACACAAAACATTGCGTGGTCACGGGAATCTTCCGACAGTTTCTGAAGACTGGATCAATAAAATATGTGAAAAAATTTGACTTTTGGGACGCCCAGTAATTTTTAATTAGTCTTATTAGATTATCATGTTTGTCAAAACGGTTTTGTCAAACGGATAATGTGACCATCACCACGGTTTTCCTTGCATAATAACGTCGTACGGTACGACTCGTACCCGATATGAAAACCCTTCTTTATATTTGTTTAACAAAATTATTCTAGTTTGTTCTAATATTTTCTGTTAATCACGTTCACAGTTTTATGTGCGCAATCTTTTTCATATTAACAAAAAATAATTAATGCGTTAGACGAACGGAAATTTCATTACCGTTTTCGCCAAATTATGTGTTTTAACGAACTTTAAAATGAAACAACGGGTTAAATCTCTGACACCAGATTAGCTTTCTAAATTGATTGGGAAATTTAACTGACTAATTGAATTAATTAATAATATCGTTAACAAATAATTCAATTAGCAACGTTTTGAACTTTTTTCAACGCATTTTCGTAGAAAAGTCTTAACTATTTTTCTCTTAGGGTTTAAACTCAAACGTTGTACATTAACCTCCTTCAAAATATGTAGGCGCAATTTCCCAAATATAACCCCTTATCGGTTATCTTAACAAAGTTGGGTTATCTTAACCCTTTTTGGACGGAAAAGTATCGTCATTTCCCATAATCTTTCCAAACGCCTTACCCAGTTATCTTAACAATACAGTTGTACATTATAAGACGTAGTGATAAATTTAACATTGTTTTTTATATTCAAAGTTAAATTAACTCCCTCTAACCGATGCGCGCGCCTTGTTTATCGAATATTAGTCTGAAGATAGTAACGAATTTTAATAAAATAAAAAAAAATCTACTAAAAAAAATTAACTGCTTCTTATGTATGTTTTAATTTAATTCTAACTTATAAAAAAAAACTTTTACAGANACTAAAATATAAAATAAACTCGAACATTTGTTAAATTTACGTAGATTTGCTGGAAAAATTCTGTACTGTTTTCCGTTTTTAAAAATCTCGATCCGTCTGGGTGTTATTAACGATGAAAGTCGATTGGTAGTGAACTACCTAGATCGGTTAGAGGGAGTTAAGGTGCAAAACTCAAATAAAGAACAAAAGTGGACTTTGGTCAAAAATAGCAAACCGTCAATATGAGTACCCCTGTATTCCTTTTTGTGATTAATAAATCCACTGTCACACGATTTCATCAAATCAAAACCCCCCCACCTTTTTTACGCATTTTAACACCGATGCGTCACAACATGCTTGTGTTATTTCGCCAGTCAAGCACACCGTGTGTAGCACCGCCGGCTTAGGCTGTCATTTCTGACTAGATCATCGTATAATAAATACAAAGGCAGTTCTGCAATGCCGACCGCTTATATTTCAAGAATATCCAATAATATTTCAGAAAACTTTCCGAATTTAACCCCCAGCAGACCATTTGTTGGTCGAATTTACGATTTGTGAAGAAATATCACCGAAAATCGACGAAAAAAAAGTTTATCCTGGTCGATGTGTTGAGAATTTGAGTAAACATAGCAAAGACCAACAATTTGTATGTGTCTCGTGGTTAATTTGCGCTACCTACCGATAGATCGGTTAAAAATTTAACAACTAGCGCCAAAACAAAATCAGCGGTCTAAAATGAAAAATGGTCAAAATTAATTTTTCGAGCGAGTTAATGCTCACTCAAATATTGAGAAAACGTACTTTTCCGAAATTTGTGATTATCCAGGTTAATTTTGATCATGATTGATCGTGAAAATTTAAAAAAATTATTAAAAATACGACAAATGTGGTAAAAATAACATATTTATAGATTTCGCCTATACATTTATTTGTTTTAAAAATCCATTCCAAACGAGCCATATATTTTCACTAATAATTTCTCAAATATTTATTTTAAAAGTTTCACACACCAAACAGGTTAAAGGTATTGAACCTACTAATTTTTGGTCCTTCCTATGTTTCCAGAAAGCTGACCCTACTTAGCCGCTAGGAGGCGTTTTACTAAAATTTCTACGTTTTTTTTTCGAAACAAGTAGTGGAAGAGGTGTTTTTGCGATCTCAATTCAGAAAGTTCGACTTCTCCAAATTTCACATGTGGTAATTTTGTAAATCGCAATTAACCTCTTAATTTACCTGGTCAAAACGAACCGAGGATTTTCGAACTCGATGAAAAATGAGAGCCATTTTAAGTCCGCAACTACACACCGTGTGTAGAAGTGGCGCATCGGGGTTAAATTCGTAATTGTGACAATTTTCCAATAAATGCACTGAGGAGTTAATAAAGTAGGTCAATTTTTCAATAAAGCACTCAGGAGTTAATAAAGTTGGTCATTTTAGTCAGAGTTTCCAGATTCACTGTGCGGTTAAGCTGAATTTGAATAAATGCGAATATAATGTTCTAAATCGCAAACCGTTACGTCCGGAATTTGGAAAATTGAATTGGTTAAAATGCGGAAAGGATTTATTTTTCTTTTTCATTGCAAATACTGTTTTATTTCGATTTAATTCGTCTGGGGATGTCCTTGTGGTATGTTACAATATCACCCAAATTGATAAGATGCCAGTTTGATAAGCGTTTTTTTCTGCCTGATGTAACAGTCTTTTTACATGGACTCTACCGCAATGTATCCAGCGGTTAACGATATTGGTTAAACATAATGTTCTTAAGGCAGGAATCGGAAAATGTCAAAGTATCACAAAATGTGTTACAAAACGTAGTGAAAAGTGAAATTCTATGTTATAAATTAGAATCACAAAAACGGTGTTATCACCAGCACGTTATGTTCAACGTATTGTTTAACTATATACCAGAGATCGGCACTCGGGTACCCAGGCTCGGGTATTACCCCATGGGTAGACCTCGGACGAGTAGCCGTTTTTTCGGTCGGGTATGACGGGTATTTTAGTCGGGTAAAACCCGAGTTACTAGGGTATTACCCGGCTCGGGTACGGGTTACTATTTTTTTCTTCTCGGGTTAACACGGGTAAACTCGGGTAAACTCTGGTTACTCGGGTGAATACGGACGGGTAAGAAAAAAAATCGAATATGCCGACCTCTGCTATATACTATAAAGATTATCTGTAATTCCCAGTCCCGGATCCTTTATTGGTCGGAGCTCCCTTAGTTGCCACGATTTTTCGGTTTGAATAAGTGCCCCTTATGGGCCGCAATTTTTCAGTTTATATTTATTTGGATTTCTAACCAGTCGTCCATAAATTTATAACCAATTTAATCTGGAATGACTTAAAACTCGTTTTCAAGTAAAAAAAATAATATTAGAAAATATGAATTTTTTGGTCAAAAAGGGCAAATTGCACATTATGTGTCCCTTATGGGTCAGGGATCCCTTCTTGGCCGGAGATCTCTTATGGGCCGCCTTTTTGGAGCCCTTAGGACGGCAGATGAAGGATCCGGTATATATTACTATACCAAACTTTGAAAAACTTTCTGAAGGGATAATTTAAGTAGTAACTGGTAAAGGTAGATATGGTAGAAGTGAGCAAAACTTGGTAAAAAATAAAAAAAAACCGATAACCGGTTGTTTTACCGGTTAACCGAACATCCTATAAAAAAATTCGGATTTGCTGTGGTCGACTTTAGTCGGAGTGCATGCTGAAATTAGGCTTACGTCCCTAAGAAAGGGTCGTTTCTTTCAATTTGACCCACAGAAAACGTCTCTCTCTTCAATTTGACCCACAGAAAACGTCCTCCGTATCATATGACCTTGACCTTTTGAGGTCCAAACGCCACGTTACCGTATTTCAATTTCATTTGCGCCTACTGTTGAGTCGTTTGGATGTAGCGCATACGGGGATACCGATCCCAAAAAGACGTTCTTTTGCGTAGGTTTGACATTTCAAATAGCTCTCTAGTGGGCCATGGTGACCAAATCAAATTCTGGATAGTCAAATCGTTTTAGTTTGACAAGCTCCACAACTTCACCAGTTTTTTTTTTGAAAATTTTCGATTTGTCCACTTCCACCAAAATGAAAATTGTGATATTAACCGTGAGATCAGAAGCCGTTTTATTACCGCTTATTACCAGAACTGGTTTTTATGTGGTTTGTCACAAAACAAACTTTGAGCGAAAAACGTAATTTGCAGAACGGTTTTTTCGCCAAAGAGACATCTCAGAGAAAAAGTTATTAGCAGAAATTTGGCGAAAAATTTTTTTCTGTGAGATGTTGCGCTTTGCCGTCGACACATTTTTTCCGCTGCGTTTTTTATATTTTTTTGGTTTAAATAAAAATGTTTGAACTAATTTTAAACTAAACAGTATGAAACAAAAACATTTGATGAAATACACACATTTTCATATGGTATGAGCAAACTCTGCTTATATGTTTTTGGCGTAGATAAACTCGCCAAATAATGTCGTAAACAAATAAACTTTGGCTTAGCTCACAACAATCATCATCTAATTTCGGCTAAATTTGTCTTAGCTTACCTAAGCTTGCAAACTTGCATATCGAAGACAAATTGATTATTTAGAAGAGGCTTCTTGAAGGTCTACGCAAATTGACCAATGGCTCGCAAAGTTGCAAATTGTGATAACCATATTCGTCTGTAGGCTCAGTTCCATGCATAATTATTTTACAAACTAGCGTACGATCATATGATGATAAGTTATAACATCCTGGTATTATGTTCTTAAATATGATGTATTATCCAGGAAAACTACTCTACCGGTTGAGTTTTATGAAAATGGGCCCTTCGTTTCTAGTATTCCGTGCCGCCATAAGGACGAGTCTATAGAGTTGTTTACAAATAAAAATCGAAAACTTGAAAACTAGATTTTAGTAAAACTTTTGTTTGTTTTATGAATTGGCTCATGTTCTACTACAATTATGAAGTACAAATAAGTTCATTATTGAGGAATTTCTAGAAAAAAAATAACGCCAAAAAAATTCGTTCAAATGCCTAAATGAAAAAAATCACTCATCTAATTTCCTAAAAATCTGATATTATTTTGTTTTTATTTTTTCTGAATTTATTTTTGTATAATAATCAATAAGGTCCAAAGAAATAATGATTGAAGTTTGATTATATAAGTCTAAAACTTTATGTAGTTGGCACTTTTTAGACACGATGCCCGTTTTTTCAAGACCAATAGTAAACTTAAACGCTATAGGCTTTCATAGTTTGCATGGAATTGATTTGATTTTTTTTCTGTTGAAGTTTAGGTCTAGTTTTGGGCTTCAACAAAATAGAGAGTTTTTTGCGAAATTTTATTTTGATCACCCAGTTTGAAGGTCGAGAATAGTTTTGAAACGCCTGTTATTTCATTTTTTCAGCATTGATTTAGTTCTGGAAATATTATTAAAAAAAACTCTCTATTTCATTAATTTCCGTGGGATTCAAAGCATTTTGCCGAAAAAACGAAATCAATCGCGTGAAAACTCTGAAAGCCTATAGAGTTTGAAATATGCATTTTCTTCAAATTCACGCCCACGTGGTGGCGCTACATGGGTGGGTATGGTGTCGAACATTTTCTAATGCTATACTTTCAACATTTCTACATAAGCTCGTAACACAAATTAATGAAATAATTAGAGTGAAATAGCTTTTAGAGCGTTTTCCCGTGGAGTAAATTTTGTAAACAACGCTATAGACCTGTCCTTAAGATGACATAAAGCCTATTTTCCCTTTTTTTAACTTTGAACTGGGGTACCCATTTTTTCTCCCTCTGTATAAATGCGCCTCTACGGAAAGAATTATACACGTTTTAACACCCATGCGCCACCAACATGCTAGTGTTATTTCGCCACTCAAGCACAAATTGTGTAGCACCGCCGGCTCAGGCTGTCATTTCTGACTAGATCATCGTATAATAAATACAAAGGCACTTCTGTGATGCCGACCGCTTATATTTTCAGAATATCCAATAATATTTTACAAAACTTTCCAAATTTAACCCCCAGGAGACCATTTGTCGGCCAAATTTACGAAGTGTGAGGAAATATCACCGAAAATCCTCGACAAAATTTTTTATCCTGGTCGATGTGTTGAGAATTTGAGTAAACATAGGAAGGACCAAAAATTAGTACATGTCTCGTGGTTAATTTGCGCTACCTACCGAGTAAATCGGTTGAAAATTTAAAACACTAGCGCCAAAATAAAATCANGTTTTTGATTCTTCAAAATACCGTCCGAATTGGGGTTAATTGTCATAAAGTGTCCATTTTTCACGGTTTTGGGGACTTTTTTGTCACAAAAAAACGTGCGTGTTGTAAGAAAGCGTTTGTATTCAGTGCGTCCGAATTGAGAGTAATGACTGTACACTTTTATTTTAGTTTACCATGGAATATGTACGAGATATATTTATGTATGGAGAACACACTGTCCACTTATGTTATCTTTTATAGTCTAAATTTTAGACTATACAAATGTCATTTTTAGTCTGAAAGTCTCAAGGTTAAAACTTCAAATTGGATTTTTGGCTCTTGATACATACAAGTTACTAATACATTCACCTGACGCCAAAAAGGCCAGTTTTTAGGCTTAAAAAGCCAATTACCCAAATAAGTTACGATTACCCAAATAAGTTACGATTTTTTCAGACAGTAGTTGTAACTTATTTGGCGTGGGGACTGTATTGTGTTACGAGCTTTTGTAGAAATGTTGGAAGTATCGTATGAGAAAATGTTCGACCCCATAACCACCCACGTAGCGCCACCACGTGGGCGTGAAGTTGAAGAAAATGCATATTTCAAACTATAGCCTAGACTATAGGCTTTCAGAGTTTTCACGCGATTGATTTCGTTTTTTCGGCAAAATACCTCGAATACCAAGACCATTAACGAAATAGAGAGTTTTTTTTAATAGTATTTCCAGAACTGAATCAATGCTCAAAAATCTGAAATAACAGGCGTTTCAAAACTATTCACGACCTTCAAACTGTGTTATCAAAATAAAATTTCGCAAAAAACGCTATTTTGTTAAAGCCCAACACTAGACCTAAGCTTCGACAGAAAAACAAATCGATTCCATGCAAACTCTGAAAGCCTATAGCGTTTAAGTTTTCTGTTGGCGTTGAAAAAATGGGCATCTTGTCTAAAAAGTGCCCACTACATAAAGTTTTAGAGAGAATTATTTAACCGAACTTCGCCCACTATTTCTTTCGACCTTATTGATTACTATACAAAATCAAATTCAGAAAAAAATCATAAAATAATATCAGATTTTTAGGAAATTAGATGGGTGATTTTTTTCATTTAGGAATTTAATCGAATTTTTTGGACGGTATTTTTTCTAGAAACTCCTCAATAATGAACGTGTTTGTACTTCATTATTGTAGTATAAGCTGAACAAATTCATAAAACAAATAAAAGTTTTACTAAAATTTAGTTTTCAAGTTTTTGATTTTTATTTGTAAACAACTCTATAGACCCGTCCTTTCATATTGAATTGCGAGATTCTGAGATCTAGAAAAAAAAGACTAAATGCCATTATGTTACCAAACCCCCCCCTAAATTACCAAAATAATTTTTGTTTTCAACTTTTCCGCCTACGCCCTAACCCATTATCTTACCAAAATTCCGTTATGTTACAGTCCTCGTCCCCGAAACGGGTGGTTTTCTTTGACAAAAAAACCACCCGTTTCGGGAACAACCACCCGTTTCGGGGACCACCGGTTTCGGGAACCACCCGTTTCGGGGACATCAGTGATTTTAATTTTTAATTAAAAATCTCAATTATTTCATATTTTTGCTATTTAGTATTTGAAATGACTCCTAAATAGCACTTAAAGTACGGTCGTCGTCCCAAGTAAAGCAACCATGACACATTTATATTTTTGTATACAAAAATCTGTCATAGACGTTTGCCGTTTCGGGGACGAGGACTGTACCAGTTTTTTCGGTTTTATTGTGGTAACATAACGGCGCAGGTGGTGTATATGAACGCTTAATAAAGTAAACGTACTAATTTTAAGGACGGTTATGACGTATTTTCAAAAATTAACTTCACAGAAAAGTATTTATAACGGACCTTTCATTCAACATGTTTTGATCAGATCATTTTATTGACAATATTTTTCACAACAGCTCCCCGTGGGCCACATCAGTGGGCACCGCCTACTCACAGCGCCATGAACTTGACGAAAAAAAAATCTGAATTCCTTCACAAAACGCACCAAACTATTGACGCTGATTTTTTTTATAAAAGATTCGGTAAAAAAACATTTGAAACAAACTTAATATTTGCTGAGATTTCGCTAAATCTGATGGCTAACTTTTCTGATTGTACTAGCGCAAACCCAAAAATCTTAGAGAAGAGAAATGTAACTAAAAACATTCATATAAGAAAAATGGAATAAAATTGAAAACAATTTACAGTAATTTCGCTCTTTCATTATGGTAGTGCCGGCCTTTACCATATCTTTGAAAATCATTACAACTATAAGTTTATGCGAGATGGGCCAACAGAGCCCTATAAAGGCCTGAATTTCAAAATAATCAGACTCAATGCAAACGACATTGCTCCGGAAAATGCGCCTCCTTTAGCGACAGTTAGCGGATGTCATGGTTCTTACCAGTCAGAAGTCAAATGAACTAAAATACAGTCTGGACGTTCTTATTGTATACCCTAATAATGTTTTATTTTTTTTTCGATTTTACACCATTTTTGTTCATAATCTATTTTTCTTTTAGCGCCGTGTAAAAGGGAAGATTAGGGCAAAAGGCTTAAAATAGCGGCGGGAAAATGGACCAATGAAACTTGTCTAAAACTCATTAAATTTCTCGAGCCGAGTTCAGCCAACGAAAAATTAACGGATCACCAGCCGAGCCAAGCCATAATTTTTGAGCCGAGTCAACCCACGGATATTTTATTTTGGTGAGAGCCAAGAGTCTTGGCCCAAGACGAGCCAAAAAGGAGCCAATTTTGACTTCTGATATAAGGTCACAGATATGCTCAAGGATGAATCACAAATTTCCTTGTACAAGAAAACTGACGGAACTCCTTATACCTTAGAGGATGTTCAGAATCACCCAATGTTTAAATCGGGAACCGAGGAGTTACCGTCCGATTATTGCATGGAATTTCGAGCATTTTGTGAAGATCCGATTTGTACGCCGGGAGAAACCATACTTTACAAACATGAATGCGTTAAATATAGCACCATATATCAAGAAAATTTTACAGTTATTTTCGAATTTGAAGATGTCAATAATCCGTCTGAATGGTTCGAAGGGTAGGTTTCAAAATTCACAAAAATGTTGGTACTCCTATAATGCGAGTTGGTCCACAAATTCGACTAATGGATAGTATGCATTTTCCAACTACATCAGCTTGCTATAATAGCGGTAGTCACAAATTTTATTTTATGAACATGTACATATATTTAGCTTTAACCCCCTCAGATAATTTATGAACATCAGTTTGGGTAGGTTAACGGCTTAAATCGCACGCACTCCAGGAGTTGAAACTAAAAAGGGGTCATGCATTGGAGTCCACTTATTATTAATCTTTTCGCCATTTCCGAAAGTGGTTCAAAGTCGAATCCCTATTTCCAAGATTAAAAAATTGTCTTTTCTCAAAAATATTCAAAATTGGAAAACAGAATCTCCATAATTGAATTGTTGATTAAACTTGTCAAATTTTAGGAAAGATAAAGATTTCGTATAAAACAATACAATCAGAAAAGACAATTAATATCAAAATATTAACTGGATTTCTATCGGTTAAATTAGCGTGTTTTGCTATTGGTCCGCCTGGAAGACAATAAAAGAAACGGGCCAATGAGCGTTTGCCAATTTCTACAGAACTTCGAAACATCTTTTTAAACCTTCGTAAGACCTTCTGGTGAATGCCAAGTTAGACAAAGTCACCAGCGATAACATACAAGTGACTTTCACACGAGAAATTGGTTTGTGAACAAATTTATTGGAGCTATTATACCCTCACTCAACCACTTATCTTAATAATTGTTTTGCTCAAAAAGTGTTAAGATAATTGAATTTTGTGAAGATAACTGGTTAGGGGTTATTTTTTGTTTATTTAGACACCGCAATGGAGATTGAAGAAATTTCGTCAATAAACAATACAATTAGTACATTTTTGAATCATTTAGACGAAATGTTTAACCTAAAACCCATCGGTTTATTTATTTCATATCGAAGTCAAAAGGAATGCGTAACATAATACATTTTTTACATTCATCTTTTTTCCGCAAAACTTTAAGTTTTTAATAACAAGTTTTCTTAAGATTACCGTAAAAGGCTTGACTTTTTCAAGCAGATTTTGTACTTTTTCTGTAGATTTGATATTCAAAAAATTTTTATGTTGACGATAAACGAGACTTTTATTAGACTTCGTGACGTTATTGATATCAACAGTGACTTCTTTGAAGATTGGAATAACTATACTGAAATAAATTCGACCTCAAATGAAATTATTCCTCCAAGAACATACAATGACGATGATGGATTAGGTCAGGGATATAAATCATTTTTATATTATTACTTTATTTCAAGATACCCGATAACTAGGTAGGGACTGTAACTTATATTTTGAGCTATTATATAATATAAATTATATCGCTGAGTTAGGTCCTCAGCATGTGACTTATGATATGTTAGAGGAAAGTAATATCAATCCAGATGACGTCCACGTTGGCCCACAAACCATTGATATTGAAATTCCACTTCTTCAAAGGCTTGCACCACATATGATCAAAAAACAAATGAACTTGGAGCGCAAAATTTTCGCTATAACTACTTTGTCTGAGCAATTACTCAAAGATCATGAAAAACGGAATTCCGACCAAAGATTTATTAATCAAAAGAAGCGATTGGTGCGTTAAATTGTATACAGATGACACTTTCGTTTCCGATTTTTTTTTTGCAAAAACTGTCAACTCGTTCCAAACTGTCACTTCGTTCCGTCCCTCTTGCCCATTTTCGCCTATTTTTGCCCATTTTTGTCCAAAAAAGTCCCAAAAAGTGTCACTTCGTTCCAAACTGTCAAATTGTTATGTCACATAACTTATGTGTCAACTCGTTACCACACCAACTGCAGCAGTATTTGCAGTGACGAAAAAATATTGAAAATATGTTTCAAAAATTCCGAATTTTTGAGTGAAATTACACTTGCCATTCTGGTAAAGCACTTTGTTATCAAATTTGGATTCGGCATTTTTCATGATTTCGACATTTCAGTAACTACAAATACTTATAAAAGTAGTCAGAATGGAATTTTTACAGCACATATTTTCCTTTAATAATATACTAACGGGAATATATTTTAGGCAGCTTCCAAACTTCAATC
>SCLG01003190.1:0-10711 GCA_004367875.1 Oikopleura albicans
GTCACCTTTTGTGACCTTATAACCAGACCCCCCTGTACATATAATCGTATATAATTGATTGACCTTCTCTTAGAAGTTTACATCCAAAGAATTTATATCTTTGATTGTACCTGGATATATTACAATGTTCGGCAAATATAACACCAATTCCAACCAATAATATTCTCATATTTATTTATCTCTCGCCAATGTCCAAATTTAATATAATTATTATTTAAAAAAAAATTACTGTTACACTGGTCACTATTTGACCGTGTTTTAAAAGCAAGTTGCAAAAAGAGTAAAACAAAATCTGACGGCGTGTTTTATTCCAAGCAAAGTCTGGAAATTAATTCCTAAAAAGTAAACGCCATCTAGTTAGACGCAGCTTCTATTTCTTATCGAGGCGTTCTTTGCTTCTTTTTGAAGTTTATGCAATAATAAGACAATTTTGGATCCAATCAACTCAATTTTTTTTACCTAAAATAAAAGAAACAAAAAAATCAGATTCTATCAGTTTACATCATTTTTTTATCCAGAAGATTTATCATTTTTTACGCAAAATTTAAATTATTTACCATAAGTTGAATAATTTGACTGTTCAGTTTAAAGACTTTGCACCTAAGAAACATATTTTTTAAATTAAAACTGTATTACAGGGGGGTCGCCAAATAAGGGCCCCTCAAATAAGGGTCGCTATCGCCAAATAAGGGTCGAAGTCGCAAAATAAGGGTCGCTTTTTTTCGGAAAAAAAATTATTGCGCCAAATAAGGGTCGGTCGGACCTCAAATACGGGTCGGTTTTTGGAAAAATCTCAAATACGGGTCGCTTTTTTCCAGTAAAAAAAAATTTGCGCCAAATAAGGGTCGGAAATTTTCAAAATGACAACATTTTTTCTCAATGATTTCACAAATCATAGGCAACAAATCTGTGAAGTTTAACGGAGTTTTCAAATATGGTTAATATTTTTCTCTTTAATAAACGAGAACAGATGACCATAATTTTATTTTATTTTACAACCCCTAAATTTTTACCCAAATTTTTACCCAAAATTTTTTTACGATTGAACCTACTGCGGTCAAACCCAATTTCACCCGCACTCTGTCTCAAATGTCTGCGGAGCAGCGGGCGACGCGAAAAGAAAAAACGAGTTTTAATGCAATTCTGAGCAGACTGTATATAGTCAGCTTGTCCCCATATGAGATGAAATCCATGGCAAAAAATCACTGAATCGAACAGTGTTATTTTCGTAATTTTTTGATGTCTAGTTAATCTGAAAATAATTTTCAAAGTTTTCATGTTTTGTTCTTTCTTTCCGTAAAAATGAAAGTTACGATATTTTTTTACAGTTATGCTTAGAATGTGTGAACCATTATTTATAGTACTTAAATTCGAAAAAAAAATTTTTTTTCCTAATTAAGTGAAATGTGCGCATGATGCTCTTTACGCGCTTAAACTCTTTGAAGCATAAATAACGAACGGCTGATGTATTTAAAGTTCCGAAATCAATCAAATGTTTTCAGCTTGTCAGTTTTCTTTCAAATAAAAGTTAAAAAGGTGATTACCATTATCTAGAAATGCTCTCTAATGACACTTAAAATGTATATAAGCTTATAGCATATTTCCGATTTCTAAAATATCAAAAAATGTCTAAAATCGATTGTGCTCCGTTTATTAATTCCACCGTTATTGATAATACGATTGATACAAGGGAAGAGCCATATTTGACAAATATCACAAATGCCGATACAATTTGGTTTCCCAAGAAGAATGAGAACGTATAATGAGAACCATGCGCACATTTCACTAAATTACGAAAAAAAAAGTTTTTTTTTAAATTTAAGTACTTAAAATAATCTTTGACACTTTCTAAGCATAACTGTAAAAAAACATCATTAAAAAATTATCGTAACGTTCATTTTTACGGAAAGAAAGAAAACAAAATGAAAACATTGAAAATTATTTTTAGACTAACTAAACATCAGAAAATTACGAAAATAACACTGTTCGATTCAGTGATTTTTTTGCTATGGATTTCATCTCATTAGTTATTACAAATTATGGCGTTAAAAATTTACGGCTTAACCATAATAGTTGGGACAAGCTGACTATAAGCAGTCTGCTCAGAATTGCATTTAAACTCGTTTTTTCTTTTCGCGTCGCCCGCTGCTGCGCAGGCATTTGAGATAGAGTGCGGGTGAAATTGGGAGGCTCCCCACATTTCCCCATAGACCTGTCCCCTTTAAGAGTTAATGCACAGTTTGTCTATGAATTACGGATTGGTCCTTTTTGGAGTTCATTTTTTACTAGTCGAATTACGGAATCTATTTTGATGACATCGCAGCACAAAAACAAAAAATAAACTAAATTACATTGCACTATGCTCTTTTAATAAAAGACTTTTATCCCATGGTCGAAAGGCGTAATTGTATATACTGCCTTTTGGTGGCTCCAGGTCATATTTGATGTTTCCTTGGGAAGCCGGCTGGTTGTAATACAGTTTGTATCCAGCGGATAAAACATCCTTTAACGAAACATTGCTCATGATATCAGTATGTGAAAGAAATGAGTAGCTGTTTACATGGGAGAAAAATGAAAAGCTTTTTTCACCAATACTTTCAACAACCGGTTGCGTCGGCTCGGTCATTGGCTCGGTCGTCGGCTCAGTCATGGGCAAAATGCATGGACATTCTTGTAAGCAATTCTTGAAGTCTATTTTCTGCGTTCAATTTCAATTAATAACTAGTAAGCTGTTAGTACTAGGGGTCCCGGGAGTTAAAGTGCTTTGTTTAGCTCGCATAATTCATAGTAATAATACACCGGGTGTGCGATTCTCGGCCACCAAAATTTCCCCAAAGCGGCCGGTTGATAGAAAATTGAGCAATAATAGCCGGCTAACTGGGCACCTTGTTTATTTTATATAATAATTATTAATTATCTGGTCATATAATTAAATAATATGACCACTTAGGGACAAATGATCCTTATGAAAGGTTTAAAATAACTAGGTAAGAGAATCTAATTTAGAACACACACTCGTTACCGAGACACTCGTAACGACATTTGAGGTCGAATGAGGCACATCCACCTGAACAGCCCGTCAAATTCTTTTCACAAAAGTCTGAACACTTAAATATACAGTGTATTTAAATTAAATTATTGCCATAAAGGGTACACAGTTTATGATAGTATCATAATGATACAGCAAAACACTGATTGAATGATATCCACGAATTATTGTTACGTATTGTTTATAGCACCTGGGGGTTTATCGGGCGACTTTGCCCGTTTGTTAGTTTCCCCGGCCTTTTCCCATTTTTTCGGCTAACACGCCCACACACAATTTACGGTTTATCCGGTCACCTAGAGATTGAGCCGGGTTTGGAATTCTTGTTTATAATCTAATCAAGTGATCTATCAAAATAATTTACATTGGTCGTGATTACAGCCCTTACTTCCAATACGGACGTTTTTGATTCGCGAAAATAGCCTCCGATTTAGGGTGAGTGGTCATAAAGTGTCCACTTTTCGACTGTTTTGGGAACATTTGTCCTGTAACACACACGTTTGATCTACAGTGCTTACTCTCAATACGGAATATTTGTCTCGATACGGACGCTTTTAGTGAAAAAATTCCCCCAAACAGTCGAAAATGGACACTTTGCGACAATCCACACCAATACGGATGCTATTTTCGAGAATTTTATTGTTACCAAAACATACAGGTATCTTATGTTATATTTCTTACCAACATAATGGCCGAGACATTAAGGCTTTCACACTTATCATCCAACGCATGGTAGTTTAAAACACCACCACCCTCTCCACATCCCGCAAAAGAATATCTCAGTAAAAATGAAATGAGAAAAATCATTATGTGTGTGACAATGAGAACAACATGATCAACGTTTATAAAACACATTTATTTATTTGGATAAAAAATAAATATGTAGAGGAAATTGTAAAATGTAAGCAGTAATAGTTGTTGTTTTCAGTCGAATACAAACAAGTAATAACGTTTATGTTTCCATTTCAAAACGGAAATGTTACAATTCTTCTTAGAGATAGAACGTAAAAAATGGCTGTTCAAGACTTGTAGGGCTAAACATTTTGATTTAGGTTTTCCGAAAATCCAGGTTACAGATTGAGCTTTAATTTATGCATAAAATGAGTATAATTTATGAGTAAAACTTGTAACAGGTTCTCTTTTATACAAAATCTACCTTATACCAATTTAGTCGGTAAATTGTAACCCAGCGTACGTACAATCGTGACTCGCATAAGGGACTCTTTTTAGTCAAGAAAGTGATTCTCACATATCGGAGTAAGGACTGTATCAAGTTCATGAAACCAAAAAATATATAATTGAAAACTAAATAATCGCAGCAGACAGATGACTATCCGTTTTATATAACTTTTTGACACATTACACAAAAGTAACAAATCTAAGACATAGTCAACAAGAGGTTTGGTAATTTGAAATCAATTTAATTGTGCAGGAGCCTTCTTTGAACCAGTCGGTTTTCTTCGTACCATTTTTGTCGGCACAGAATGATCCACCACCACCTCCGGATTTTTTCCAGTCACCTGAATCAATACCGCCAGTATATCCCCCTCCCCCTCCGTTAAACCGTTGGTTCCCACCACCAAATCCACTATATTGAGATCCTACCAGCCCGCTTTTGAAACATTTACTGCCACGCCCATCTGCGCAGCCACCCAAAAAACCAGCACCGCTTCCGTTCCTATCATAGCTCATGCCCAAGTTTGTATTTTTTCTTCCATCAGGTNTGATCCACCACCTCCTCCGGATTTAGCGTAGCCTTTTAAACCAATGCCGCCAGTATATCCTCCTCCTCCTCCATTACCATTGTAAAAATTCCCACCACCGAATCCGCCATCTTTAGATCCTACCATCCCGTCTTTGAAACATTTAGCCTCCCCATTAGGGCCTCCCCAACAGGCACCAAATAATCCAGCACCGCTTCCACTAATGTTATAGCTCATGCTCAACCTTGTGTTTTTCTTTCCATCAATTCCATTTCCATATTTCTCGATTTGAGCATGGCACCAATCGTTTTTATGTCTTCCACAATCTCCACCTGCTCCACCCGCAATGACTAACGGGTCCAATTCGCCATTTTTGATTTTGACAACAAAAGTACCTCCAGCTCCACAACATGTTTGTTGTGGCACTTGTCCGATAGCAACATTTAACTTTTCACCTTCAACAAGTTTGAATTTACCACTAATGATAGCACCAGAACCAGTTTTCGTTAGATTTGTCGAACCGCGAGCAGTAATTTCATAAATTCCTGTTTTTGGAACAGTGAAAATTTGAATTCCGGGTTTGTTTTCGTCTACGTCAAATTTGTCTTTGTTTTTGGTCCAATCATTGTCGTATGNGCGATTATTAACGGGTCAAATTGACAATTTTTGTTTTTGACAACAAAAGTACCTCCAGCTCCACCCGCATCATAAATTGGAATTTGTCCAATGGCAACATTCAACTGTTCACCTTTGACGAGCTTGAATTCGCCGGTGATAATGGCACCAGAACCAGTTTTCGGTCGATTTGCCGATCCACGAGCAGTAATTTCATATATTCCTGTTTTGGGAACAGTGAATATTTGAATTCCGGGCCTGTTTTCATCTACGTCAAATTGATCTTTATTTTTAGTCCAATCATTACCGTAGGCTAAAATACATTTTTCCAATGTGGGACCTTTTCGACCTGTCATACCACAAGTGGTAAATTCATACGTATTTTCATCAGATATGATTTCCTTTAACACATGTATTATTCTGTCACATATCTCGTTCCAGATCGAATCATTGTCGACAGGTTTCATGCTGCTCCGAAGATAGCACCGAATTATATCGACCACCATATTAGGATCTTCGCCGAATTTAGTATCTTTAATAAAACTGGAATGAATTTGAAAATGACGATCTCGGAGTTCAGCGGCCGTTGCTTTGGAGAAACAATCGTTGAAAAACTCGAAGACTCCGTCGACCTTTATATGCATTAACGCCAAACCCAAATCTATTTTAGCCGCTGGAGATAAGGTAGGCAAATGTGCTTTTAAAACTTCCATGACCGTTTTAACCATCAATAAAAGAGTTATAAATTTATTTTGGAAGTTTACCAGTAAGGCCCATAATTTAACCCTACCCTAGACTGTACATCAGTCACGCTTTATTAATTTTCTGAATTTTAATATGAAATATCACTAATAGGACAAAAAATACAAATTATCGGTTTATTATGGGGCTAAAAAGGGCACTAAAAACCATTTGGAAAACCGTAAGGACAAGATATGATTATTGAAATTCACTCCATTGGAGACGAGACTTTTAATGAAAACGTTCTGAGTAAAACAAAAAATGTATACTTTGATTACGACCTGACTACAGAAAAGGGCGAAACCTGAAAAGGGTTTAATTTTCGATAAATAAAATTGATTTTTGGCAAATGTTAAATAAACTTTTGGGAAAATGTTAAAAATTGACAAAAAATTGTTTGTGTTAACCGAAAATAAACCCTTTTCAGGTTTAAAAAACTGTTATGCAAACATAATAATAAACTATCTGTAATCAAAAGTTATTTTGTCAAACTAAAAAAAAACAATTTTTACACTTTAGTAAAAGGGGATGTCATGGACTGCACTAGGTCGGACTGCATTAGGGTGCCGAATATGGACTGTACTCAAAAAATCGGACTGCACAATAACAAAAGTTCAAACTAAAAATGAACTTTTTTTTGAACTTTTAAGGGGCGGACTGCACTTTTGACCAAAAGTAACCTTTCAAGGGACGGACTGCACTTTTAGCCCAAAATAACCTGAAAGTTCAAAGAAGGGACTGCACTTTCTACCGAAAGCAACTGAGACGTAAAGTATACTTTTTGTGATGTTTTTTTTTATTTGTTTCGTCTACAGTTGATGTGCGCACAACGCACCACTTTCGTTTCTCAAAAATCGGTGCGTTGTGCGCGTACTGGTGCGTTGTGTGCACACTGGTGCGTTGTGCGCACAGCAATCACTAAATGCATTACAAGATATAAGGTTGATATTTGTAGCACTACAGGGGGAGCGCCAAGTAAGGGTAGGAACGCCAAGTAAGGGTAGGTGGGCGCCAAGTAAGGGTTGGTTTCATTTCGCAAAAAAATTTCGCCGCCAAGTAAGGATACCCCAATTAAAGGTAGATAAGGGTCTCTAATTCAACTTTTTTTTGTTCTATTTGATTATTTGCGTAATTTACATATATGTTTAATAAAATTGTAGAATTAACGTGTCAATGTTATATAAAAATAACACAAAACTGGTATAAGTGACAACGCCAAGTAAGGGTAAGGACGCCAAATAATGGTAGGTTTCGAAAAACACGAAACCTACCCTTACTTGGCGCTCCCCCTGTATGTCATTTTTTAATAAAAAAGGGGTCATTTTTTAATAAATTAACTGTAATACAAAATTTGAAAAAAAATTCTCCGTGTCGGGGAATCGAACCCCGGTCGCCCGCGTGACAGGCGGGAATACTCACCACTATACTAACACGGATATGGGAGCCTTAATTAAATTTATTATATTAATTATTTAATTAAAAAACGCGATTAAAAAGTCGCTTCTCTTGCTGTGGCCTCTCCGGCAACGGTTTCCCGTTGTGGTATGGTGTACTTTGATTATTCGGATTTGGGATACACACCTTTCCTCAAATCGTGGCTGGCCAAAAAGAAACCAGAGCTGGCGGCACAATTGAAAGATCTCACGTCTAAATTTATACAGGTAATTAACTCGTCCACGTTTTTAATGGTCTCGCGCGACCAAGGTTTTTTTCTTTTCAATAAATTAATATGTTAACTACAACCGATTTCTTTTTTTTCTGAGTGCGAATCAATATTGTGAGATTTTTATTTTTGTCTGNGACATCAAAGAAAATGTAAGCAGACTCAATATTATACTTTGTTGTATATAAATGTTTCGTAAGGCACTGTTTTAATTGCTCATATAGACAGTGTCCCCATATCTTGATTTTAGGCCCTATGTGTCATGCGAAAGATATGGGCGATACAACTATAATAGACGAAATATTTCATTTTTGGTTCAATATTATTATTTTTAAGGTAAATATGATTATTGATCGTCAAGGATCAACGTTATATTCTATGGCCAATGGTCGAATTGACTCCTCAATCAAGCTGTCTGGTATGCCAGATTTAAGGTACATTAATTTTAAGACAAGGAATGATCGATTGGACAATCTTCCAATCGATATATCGTTTGGATATGACATATGTTCACGGAGATGTATGTGTTAACAAGTTAAAATGTTTAATTTGCGGTTTTTAGCTTGTCGTGGCAGAATCCCCGTATATTTGGCGATGTCAATTTCCATCCATGCATTAGACTTAAACGCTGGAATGTTGAAAAAATTTTGTCATTCATTCCTCCAGATGGTCAATTTGAACTCATGCGTTATCAGGTACGGTTAATGAAAACATCATGTTATAGCCGAACAGGCTCAACCTTTTACAGGGGGTCTGGTTATAGGGTCACAATGTGTGAACGTTATAAGGTCAAGTCATTTTTTTCAAGATAAATCATGTCTTTTATCACTTTTTTTTGGGTTTAAATTTGGAACGAGACATACGTTTAGAACGACACGGGTAATATTTTTTCATAGAAATTTTGTTTTTAGGTAAAGACTTCCCAATTATCTGTTATTAGACTTTAAAAAACGAATATTTCAGGCAGTACTGAGTGGATCAAGCGCACTTCCATTTTCAGTTCGGGCGAATGCCTCGGTCGCAAACAGCCGATTGGACGTGACCGTTTCGCCAAAGCGGTTAACCACCACTAAACCGGTCGAAAATGTTTCGATGACGTGTAAAATGCCCCACACGGTTACAAATCTGAACTTGACAGCATCGGTTGGCACATATTCGTTTGATACGTTTGAAAAAGTGCTCAAATGGGATGTAAGTAAATATGTCTTGTTATACAAGTGCGCGCAAAAGTTAGCCAATAGTGCAGAAATTAACAATTTTCGGCCTCTAATGCACTACCTAACCAGTTATATTACCAACGCTTTTGCTCAATTGAATTTTGTCAAGATAATTGGGTAGGGCGTCTAGTAAGGTAATTGAGAATCCCGATAAGTTTCAATTCAAAGGGTGTTAATAATATTGACAAAAATTCGACCCTAACCACACATGTTTTATATGACCCCCTAACCAGTTATCTTTCGGTTATCTTAACTAAAGATAACCGAAACAGAGGTCGCCTCAGGTCGGCACTCGGGTAACCCGAATCGGGTAAACTCGGGTACAGTCCTTACTCCCATTACGGCCGTAATGGGAGCGCTCGTAATTGGAGTAAGGACTGTATTAGCCGTACCCGACTCGGGTAGAGCACGGGTTGAGTAGCCATTTTTTCCGACGGTTAGAGCCTCTAACTTAGAGGGTCTTATAAAACATGTGTAGTTAAAGTCGAATTTTCGTCATTTATTAGATGATAAGGTCTTATGGCACGAGACTTATTGTCAAAGTTATGGACCATAAGTTATGGTCTTTGAAAAATGCTTTTAAGGTCTTCTGTGTTTTCCTGAGAACGTTATAACAGGCGCCCTGTAATTATTGTTTTCTCAGATTGGGAAGTTGGTGAGTGGCAAGGCTCCTAGTTTGCGTGGGTCGATTGATTCTTCGGATAAAAATGATTTTCATCTCGTCTTTCGACTCCAGTTTACAGTCCAACAATACGCATCCTCAAATATTNTACCAAATGGTCATTCTCCCGGAATTGAGCGGCTTCTTTGTTGAGCTATAATTTTTTTCATTCATTGATGACCCAATTTTTACAAAAAAAAAAGAAAAATAATTTCACTGCCTGCATCGTACTTATTTTAATGAGAACATAATATGAAATGAAGTTGCGTTTTTTACGTTATTTTCCATATTTAGATGACGCAACCGTTCCTCGAGAAAATCGACGAATTGTTCGAGAATGAGGAAACTTTTACTGTCGAAAAAGTGAAATTCATTTGGATGATGACGTTTGGGTACAAAATTAGAAAATGCGAAATTTTGAAAAAGTTTGATAGGCAGGATTTTAAGATAAAAGCTTTTGCGATTGTAACATATTTTATATTTTGGTTTATGAAATTTTTATTTTAGTATATTATTTAAAATCTTGTTACAGAATACCGGTTTCGAAAGATGATTTACTTCATGAAATTAATCAAGTTGCCTCATTTATTGATAAAGGTAAATATAGGACCAAAAAAGAAACGAAAAATTACGTTCGGCACTTTGCGTCATTTTAGGACTTTATGAAGAAATTTGAATTGGTCAAACTTTTTGCCTTCTTTGCCCGGAAACATAACTTAGATTACTTGATAAAATTTTACCTCTTGAATGATCGTATTTGAGAAAAAACACGCAACTTGTAATTTGACTCCCTTAACAATCTTAAGTTTTAAAAATTGTCATTTGACCCTCTTAACTTTTTACTAAAAATAACTCAACCGAAGATTTTTCGAGAAAATTTTTGTACTTTGAGGCGTACTTACGTTTATGTAACTTTATGGTTTTTTAATCAGATTTTTTTTTTGGCGAATATTCTATAAAATAATATGTATTATTGTGGTTTATTTAGAGACCAATGATATGCTGATGCTTTCTATGATTGACGCCAAGCAAAAAGGATTTCTCACCGAAGATGACCTCATCCAA
>SCLG01003196.1:0-12055 GCA_004367875.1 Oikopleura albicans
CAATTTTCAGTTAACCGGCAGTTTTTTTGGAAAAACTTTCACAACGAAAACGCCTACGCGATTACCAGTTAACCGGCAGTTTTCCGTTAACCGGCAGTTTTTTCAATTTTTGCTCCAATCTTTCTATACATTTTTTTTAAATTATTTGAATTTCTTAATTTTAAATGATTATTTACACACGGGGCGCCGTTAACAGGTAGTTCTTATAATCTTCCGTTAAATTACACCACCTGTCTACGTAACTTAACAAAACTTTTGGAAAAAAAAGTTGTTAAGTTACGTGATTTTTGTTAAGTTACGCCCATTTTGTTAAATTAGATGGGTAGTGCGTAGGCGGAAGTGCTGGAAAACTTTTTCAAAACTGTTAAGTTACGCCAATTTAGGCTTTTTTGTCCAAAATTGACAAAACTATTAAGTTACGTCNCTTTTAAATGTTAATTTTACGACCTATTCCATGATTTATGTGACAGTTTAGCATTCAAAGGGTTTATTTTTCATAATTCGAAATTTTAGTATCTAAAAAAATTCTCCATCCGCTTACTGTTACTCCGTTTCTGCCTGTTACTCCGTTGCCTGATTCTAGGGTTGCCCAAAAATCTCGAAAAATTGTTACTCCGTTTCCTAATCAACTGTGTATATTGTCGATTGTTGCCAAGTTTGTAATAAACTATAGTGAACTAAAGTCGAGGAAGATAATTCGCGAGACGATATTCGACTAGATTTATTTTATGGAGGTGGGATTTTTCGCGAACCATTTTACAAAAAAAATGAACAAATTCACTGTTTTTCTTTATGTTGAAAGGTTCGCGAATGATCTTACTTTGGCCTTTGAAAGACATTCGGAAAAAAAATTGAATGAAAAAAAAAGAAAAAGAACAATCAAGTTTGGGGAGTCCCAATTTAATAATGAAGATGAATTCCAAGCTCGTCAAAATATTCAAGGTGCTCTAAGCCGACAAACTATCATTCCTCTGTCCTGAATCACCGCGTTTGAAACATCTGAAAAATGACATCTTAGTTTTGTTTTAAATAAATCGAACGTGAATTTTGTAAAGTACCAAAAAAACTTAAAAACAAAATTAGAATTGAAGCGCTTTCCAACCTGATTGTCTGGAGAACAAAAAAAGAAAGAATATTTTACGCGTGTTTTCGCGTTGCTATGGTAACGCGGCTAATCAAAATTGACAGCGCGAGACTATAAACCCGTCTAAAAATCCTAAACTGTTGTCTGTTTTTAAAAAAATGGCTGTTATTCACGATTAAAGTCCAAAAGGCCTATTTATAGGCTGTTTGGCTAAGGAGAGTTTAATTGTAATAAACACCTCAAATGTGTGACAAAATAGACTTTACTGGTTTTCGGATTCAGTTTCGGATTCAGTGTGTTTCCCTCCTTAATTTTTGAGCTTTACAATATGGCCTAAATAGTTTTTCTCGGAATCAAAACGATTCACAACGAATTTTCACGAATAAATCAACTTTTTTAAGCCAATTATTTGAGACCAAAATTTTGCGTGACAGGACAAAATCTTTTAATTGGGTGCTTTGTAGACTATTTTTATGTCAAGCGCATTAAACTGAATGCCTTTTGAGCACCATATTCACACGAGTGATTTTTAGCCACAAATCGGCTGCCTCCGCAAATATGTCATCTTTGTGGCCTGGCTATTTTTTAGGTAAACAAAGAAACGTTTACCTACTGGTACTTTTATTGTATATGATTTTATTGTAGCAGGAACTACGAAATTGAAGATGAAGTTCATTTACTGGCTTTTATCATTATCAAAAGATGTGATAACAGACGATCTCATCGCTGGTAAGTCATTGAGGAGCAGGGTGAACTTTGAGAAAAGTGGTAAATTGTCATTTCCAATAAGGTCCTATCCAGAGTTCCGAAAGTTCTGTTTTTTCCGCAGAAGTTTAAAATTTGAGAACAGAACGCCAATAGAACTAGAGAACGCGAGAACACCGTTCTTGGCCATTTTTTCATCACGAGAGAACAGAACGGCCATTTATAATGTTTTTTCGGTATACTAGAAACGCGCAGCCGATTTTCGTGAGACTAAACCAGTTTCTAAAATAACGTTCAAAAAAGCGTTCTGGTCATTTTTACATCACAAGAACGCATTGGAACGGTCAAGAACGTCGAAACGAAAAAAAAACTGTAATTTGTCATGATTAGTTCCCATAAACCGTTTCTGATATAACGCATTATAATCTTCAAAATTATGTTTTGAATAAAACCGGTTTATTACTCGTCACCCAACCCCACATCTCCCCATACACAAATAATTCGACTCGTTTATTTTGATCCGTGAAATAATCAGAACGAACGAACGTTCTCTAAAATATAACGTTCTCTTTTAAAATAGAACGCTTTGCGTGCAAAAAATCTGATCACATATACAAAACGTTCTATTGTCATCACACGAAAGTTGAAAAAGCATCACAAAAAAGAACAAGCGTTCTGTTCTGTTCTGAAATTTAGAACAGAACTTTAGGATCTCAGGTCTACTGGGCCAATTTACAAACTTAAACAAAAACTGAAAGACTTATTATTCGTCTGCAAAATAAATGCATGCAGTTATATTCTTATCATTAAAATTTTGTTTTAAGTTGGTTTAACATTACAAAACAGCGGACTAACATAAAGTAGACAAAAAAAAAATTGACAATAATATACAAGCAAATTTTCACAATAAATTAATAATGTTGCAAGAAATTATCAATTTAACCATCAAGCGTCCTCAAATTTGTTTCGTGTTATGATAACAGCACAGCGTGGTGGCCTCTTAAAATGGAAAAACTGAAATGGCCATTGTACTCAGAATCAAAAAGTAGATAATCTAGACAATTTGTTGGGCCCAAGGTCAGTTTTAGGACAAGTTTATCGTATTAAATGACTCACAGGGCCTCTAAAGAGCCCATATTTCGATGCTACTTTAGGGTGCATTAACCCTAGACCAGAGTCTGGTCACCAGACAGCGCCATTTTCGGCGATTAACTAAAACTAGCGACGACATAGCTGGGAACTGTCTTTTTTGGTTGGGGTACTGCTGGCTTTTTTTGTTGAGTGTTAAGTGACAAACGCTCATGCCAATCTTTATTCGTGATTTTTCATAATCACTCGGTATACAATATTGTTGTTGCATGGAATCTGTTCAAAACTTAATTGCGAACATTTTGATATTTGCAGGTCACTAATCGAACATTGCGTTAACGCGACAGGTGACGTCAAAGTCAAAAGTGCGTCAAAAACCATCAAAATACGATTTTTCGGCCTTTGTGTAAAAAAAATATGGAAAACATTAAAAAATGAAACTATTGCCAAAAAATGTCTTAAGGGTCCAAGTTAACTACTGCTGCATCGGATCATCAATTTTCTCAAAGATACAGTGTTTTTTTAATGATTTTTGGCCTTGATACAATTAATTGTATCATCAGCCCGCAGGAGTTAAGGGGCACGCACGAGGGATTCTCAATTCTTAGCTATTATTTTCTATGCGGTAAGGTCCATCTGTGTCACCACTTTTTCGACTCGAAAATTGTGCGAAAAAAAACATTTTTTTTTCTTTTCGATCCAGGCCGCATTTTCAGCGAATAACAGATGAAGCTTAAATATATAAAAAATGTTTTTTGTGGTAATTTGCGACTTTTCGAAAATAAGTTTTAAAACACAAGTAAGTGGGTTAACTTTTAAGTGTTATAATGGAATTCGCACCATATCTTGCAAGCTTAAGCGAAAATGCCATAAAAAAACTTATGGCATCGCGAGTGTAGTACTTTACCGATATTGAAATTGAACGAGTCGAAAAGAAACAGCTGGCCTTCGTTTCAAATAAAAGTACTATACCAGCTAACTTACCACACTTTAAGTATCCCAAAAAATTATATACAGTGATCTTATAATTGTTATAATAAGCCCCTGCGCCGTTATGTTTTCAACCTCATTTTTCAATTTTCGCCATTTGTTGTTTTTAAATATTTACATTTGTAATTTTTTTATTTATAATACACCACCTAACCATTTGACTTAACTCATTTATTTTCAAAAAAGGTGTTAATTCATATGCAAATTGTTAAGTCAAATGCAAACTGTTAAGCCACATGGGTAGTGAAACCCTGGAAAACTTGAAACAAAAAAAGTGTTAAGTCAAATGCAAATAGGCTTTTTCGCTAGATTTAAAGTGTAAAGTCAATTGTAAACTGTTAATTCACATGGGTAGTGCGTAAGCGGAAATGCTGAGAAAAAAAAGACAAAAAAAGTGTCAAGTAAACTGCAAACTGTTAAGTCAAATGCAAACTGTTAAGTCAAATGCAAACTGTTAAGTCAAATGCAAACTGTTAAGTCAAATGCAAACTGTTAAGCCAAATGGTGTTAAGTCAGACGGTTAAGTGGTGTATTTGATTTAAAACTATAATTTAAGTATTACGCAGGGTGCGCAGTTAACCGGCCATTCGTTTTTTTGGTGGACACTTAAATTGCTAATAATTAATTAACACTAGGATTTTTTAGTTTAATATTTGATTAAAAAAATAAAAATAAAATGGTATGGTAATAACCACCGACTGGTAATAAAACAGTCGAATTACCAGCCTAATTACGATTATCGTAACTCGAGGCTACTACACCGACCGTCGCGATGTTTCGCGTGGGGGTTCCGCGTCCGGTGGTGCTATTCCATAATAAAGTTATTGCAATAACTTCTCATCAACGTCTAAAGTTAAACTTGTTAGGGTCTGATTAACAAAATCCATGCAATGAACGAATTATACGGTAAAAAAAGTAGAATCATTGTTTACGAAAGAAAAGTACTGTATCTGTTTTCAAATCACTTTTTTATGGTAATAGCATATTTGAGGAAAAAGTTACTACTTTTTTATTATTATTTAAAAAAAAATAGTATTTTTAATATTTTTGTTAATTTTTTTTTTGTTTGTAGTTTTGTAATTTTTTTTTTTTTGGATATTCGCAATTAAAAAAGTTGAATGGGAAAAGTTTTCTTATTCAAAGAAATAAAAAATAATCATTTTCAATCTTAATCGTTATTTTTGTATCACATGAGGCAAAAAAAACGATGATAGATATCGGACAACAAAAGACGAAATTTTAGTTTATGCTTTCGCTTCGTGCAAAAAATCAGTTTTTTTTATCATTTTAAAGCAAATGGACGACGTTTCGATAATCAAATGGTCTTTTACTATCGGTTTAGTCTCATGAAAATCGGCTGAGCGTTTCTAGTATTCCGTGTCGGCATATATTTAAATGATATAGATAGTCGTTTTTGAAAAAGCTGCAAGGAATCGTCTAGAATTTTTTTTATTTTTCTCTCGTTTTTTTTTCTCTTTCTCGTTTTGATTTATTGTTTTTTTTTTGCTTGAAGCAAATCATGCGTTGCAAACTGACTCGTCAAATTGAGCAGTATTCCAGAATATAAAAATAAAATTTCGTTTTTCTTCTTTTAGAAAAACAAGTGTCTGAANGCAGCCGATTTGTGGGTAAAAATCACTCGTGTGAATTTGGTGCTCAAAAGGCATTCAGTTTAATGCGCTTGACATAAATATCGTCTACAAAGCACCCAATTAAAAGATTTTGTCCTGTCACGCAAAATTTTGGTCTCAAATAATTGGCTTATAAAAGTTGATTGATTCGTGTAAATTCGTTGTGAATCGTTTCGATTCCGAGAAAAACTATTTAGGCCATATTGTAAAGCTCAAAAATTAAGGAGGGATCAGTCATGTTTTGTACAAACTGAATCCGAAAACCAGTAAAGTCTTTTTTGTCACATATTTGATTTGTTTATTACAATTTAACTCTCCTTAGCTAAACAGCCTATAAATAGGCCGTTGGACTTTAATCGTGAATAACAGCCATTTTTTGAAACAGATAACAGTTTAGGATTTTTAGACGGGTTAATAGTCTCGCGCTGTGAATTTTGGTTAGCCGCGTTACCACAGCAACGCGAAAACACGCATAACTTCCTTTTTTGTTCTCTGGACAATCAGGTTGGAAAAACGCTTCCATTCTAATTTTGTTTTTGAGTTTTTTTTATGGTACTTTACAAAATTTACGTTCGAACGCGTTCGATTTATTTTAAAAATAACTAGGATGTCTTTTTACAGATGTTTTTTCAACGCGGTAATTCAGGACAGAGGAACGATCGTTTGTCGGCTTAGAGCACCTTGAATATTTTGACGAGCTTGGAATTCATCTTCATTATTACCTGATCTTATTTGTCTACTTTTTTTCCTCGACTTCCAAGCACAAAAGAAAGTTATGCTGATTTCCCTTGCGTTTGGTGTACTGATAACTTATGGGCCATATTAGGCCATATTAGGCCATAAGTTATGGCTCACTTTGGGATTATGGCATAGTAGCAATTTCCTCGCAATTAAGGCAAACTACAATAAATTAGTGATATGTGATTTTCAAACAACGTTGATTCTATTGCTGCTATGCAATAATAGAAGTTTTCTTGTTTTTGGCTTATAATTTATGACTATTATCTTGCTTATATTTGATAATATCAACTACATTTGAAAAATATTAAAAAGTTTACCGAATAATTCATTAAAGAATAGACATTTTTGAGTCACTTCTTATTTTAACATAAATAATTGATGATTAGTTTGCTGAGTCAAAATAATTTCGAGTGTACAGTAATTCTGACGCCTGTGATTGGTGACATATTGAATATATTCACTTTGGTGCAAAATTATTTCAAAGAACATGAAGCTTCGAAAAAAATCTAAAATAACTTTGGTTGTTTTTTTGTCGAGTGTTTTATCATACAAAAAATGTGTTTCGAGGAATTGTATGGCCTCATTATATCGCCTAATTCGTAAAGCAATTATTATTATTGTTACATTTTAAATGTTTACAGAATTCGTATGTTCATTAACCCCCTACAGGTTTAACATGATATTAAGATTGAACAAATTTTAAATGCGGATAAACACTAATAGTAGGGTGTCAATGAACATACGAACATTATGTAAACACTCTTCAGGATAGGTAAAAATCGGTACACGGACTTTTTCTCGAATTTCACCCTATATTTTTTTCTGAAAATTTCAGATTCCGGATTCCGATAACACTTGTGAAATATACCCAACCGCTATTCCGATTTCAATCTCTTATGACGCAGTATTTATCTTATCTATTTGTTGGGGCATTTATCTTCCATGCTTTGGAACAGCCACGTAAGGTTAGTGAATATAGTTTGGCCAAAGTAAGGTACAGTCCTCCTTCCCTTATGGGCCGCGTTTTTTGGACCCTGAACGCGGCCCATAAGGGAAGGAGGACTGTATATATTCCTACTTTAAGTTTCTACTAATAGTTAGCTATGGTATAAATTGAAAAATAACATATTTTAACTGATATAAATTAACCGTGTACGGTGAATACAAAATTATGTACAAGTTCGTGTTCCAGTAGAAATACATATTTGGAATATAGCATACATTGCAAATCGAGAGACCCTTTACTTTACCTCTATTATCTATAAATTTTAAACTTCGAAGCATTAACTCCAATAAAATTTCCTCGTATTCTTTTTTCATATTGTTTTTAGGAAGGTCACACAACTAATTTTGAAATAATGGTCCCTTTTTCAGGATAAAGAATGTCGTCAATTACAAAGAATGATTAAAAAGGAATTACAAACATTTACGAGTTCCTTTTTTTACATATTTGGTCTAAATGCTAAGCTTTGCCAAGGAATAGTTTGGGTTAATCATCAAAATGAAAAATTGGCGAATTCACATGCAATGCAAATTCTTTTACAATGGGTAGATACAGGATAAGCTTGAGAAAATGTTTTATTTAGTTTCACATATTAACTCCCAGGGGTAATCATGATATCAATCAAAACTGACCCTATTTTCGCAAATATTGCTTGAAGACCCGCGTCGTGAAGTTCGAATGAGTTTTTTTTTACAAAAAACTGCACACAACTAACTTTTATGAAATTTTCCAAATTGGCCTATTTGGTACGGCGAGTTTCAAATAGGTTAATGCGCATGTTGCTTTGGTTTTTCACTTTCACAAAAGCTCAACTACAGGTTGTACTGAAACTGGATACGCAGCCTTGCAAAAAGAGATTTCTACCTTGGATGTACCTTCGTCGTTCGTTGAGGATTTTAGCCAGATTTGGGCAGTCATGTGTTGCAAGATTTGAAATATTGTTTGGAGCTTCCCAATTTAAATTAATATACAGTTATAGGCCCGTATGAGAGGCCACTTTTCAAACCATCCGTGGATATTCTAACTTAGAGTACCCATTAACAAATATATTTGTGGCAAAAAAATCATCATTTTTTTATCAAAATGTAATGAATGACTGTATAATTGCCAAATCAGGGCTCGGCACGCGGTTCACATGAGCCATGGCGTACCGATTTAGCCGAGCCCTGTGTCAAATCATATGTTATTCAGAATTCTAAACACATACAAAGACGCACAGGAATCAACATTATCAAAAAAGTTTATTGACGAGGTCGTGATTACCACGGGCTACTCCATAATGAAACGAGTGATTATATTATTCTATGAAACAAGTTCATACTATACCTTAAAAATTATTTGTTTTTCAAAAAGATTTTACCCAGTCAAACATGAACCGTTGAACTTTAAAGGGGGCAAAGTGGGTAGGTAAACCCAGAAACTGAATTTGACTTCCTTAGCGGGAAAAACAGGGGAACATATTTTTTGTACCGAAATCAAGAAAGAGACTGAAGTATATACCAAATTTACGTCCCAAATCTCACATACCGCAAAATGCCACGACGGCCTTTCTGAAAAAACGTTCTTCTACGAAAAAGTTATGCGAAGAAAATAATTTCGAAACACATCGCTTTTCGAGAAATTCCACCGAAAAACAGTTTACTAACATTCCCGCTCAAAACTTAATATATAAACAGCAGAAATTCTCCTAAAACCGTTTTCTTCGAAGAGTTTTTTTTTCGAAAATTGTTCTCATGGGTGTGCCAACGTAGGCCAGAGGAAAGGAATGGTATGACTGAACAGCATGAACGTGGTGTTCCGAAGGACTTTATTCGAATAACTTTTTTTTTTTGAAAGACCGCGGTGGCGATTTGTGGCATCTGATAACCTGGGATTACGTTTGTGTTGATAATATAATACAATATACATATGTATGTACTGAATGCTCATTCGTCGGAGTCTTTGGTGTCTGATGGTGCTGAATTTGCTGTAACTCGATTCGTCAGGTTAAACGATGTGTGCACAACAAAATGGAATTTTTACGATGCTTTATTTTTCATGAGCAGCCTTGCGACCAAAATTGGCTACGGAAATCTCACACCAGCAACTACATGTGGGAAAATATTGTGTATCGTCTCTGCAATATTAGGAATGCTGGAATTTATGGAGTCATAGTCATGTTAGTTTACAGTCCTTACCTCTTTTACCGGTACGATTTCAGGATACACGTTGTATAATTAGTTCCTGTATAACAGGGTTCGGCATAATTTAAAAAAAATGATCTGTGCTGAATTGTCCTCTCTAGCTCAAAAATAAAAACACGGAGCTGGCAAAATAATATAGAGCTGTCCTGTGATGGTCTCTCGAGTCCGATAAAAAATGAGCTGGCCCATGGCCTGGCAACAGCCAGCTGGCTGGGAAGTTCGACAGGACAGCTCATGGTTTGTTTTGGAGCTGAGCTTGGAAAGTCAGTTCAGCACAGCTCCTTTTTATTTTTGAGCCCGAGAGGCCAGCACAGGACAGTTCGTTATTATTTTTGAGCTCGACAGGACAGTTCAGCACAGCTCGTTTTTATTTTGAATTATGCCGAGCCCTGAGCTGGCCTGCTGAATTGCCAAGCCAGTTGTCGAGCTGGGAAGGTCAGTTAGCTGGTGCCAGCCCTGGTCTGTTACACAAAATACAAAACGTAAAAAAAAACGATAAAAATGTGATATTTTAAACAGTCATAAATTTCGGAAAACGAGGCATTCCCATATGTGCATACTTACTGAAAATGATATCGCAAGAAATCAATGATGNGAGAGTTAAATTGTAATAAACAAATCAAATATGTGACAAAAAAGACTTTACTGGTTTTCAGATTCAGTTTGTACAAAACATGACTGATCCCTCCTTAATTTTTGAGCTTTACAATATGGCCTAAATAGTTTTTCTCGGGATCGAAACGATTCACAACGAATTTACACGAATCAATCAACTTTTATAAGCCAATTATTTGAGACCAAAATTTTGCGTGACAGGACAAAATCTTTTAATTGGGTGCTTTGTAGACGATATTTATGTCAAGCGCATTAAACTGAATGCCTTTTGAGCACCAAATTCACACGAGTGATTTTTACCCACAAATCGGCTGCCTCCGCAAATATTTCATCTTCGTGGCCTGGCTATTTTTTAGGTAAACGAAGAAACGTTTACCTACTGGTACTTTCAGTATTTAGTACTTTAGTATTTTATTGCTTCAGTATTTACAATGAGTTTAAAACGAAAAATATAATATTGAACCGTCATTTATTGTATATGATTTTATTGAAGCAGGAACTACGAAATTGAAGATGAAGTTCATTTACTGGCTTTTATCTTTATCAAAAGATGTGATAACATCAGACGATCTCATCGCTGGTAAGTCAAGGAGAAGCAGGGTAAACTTTGAGAAAAGTGATAAATTGTCATTTCCAATAAGGTCCCATGCAGAGTTCCGAAAGTTCTGTTTTGTCCGCAGAAGTTTGAAATTTGAGAACAGAACGCCAATAGAACCAGAGAACACCAGAACACCGTTCTTGGCCATTTTTACATCACGACAGAACGAAACGGACATTTATAGTTCGTTATATCCAAAAAACGTTCACAAATGCGTTCTGGGCATTTTTACATCACAAAAACGTCGGAACGGAAAAAATAAGTGTCAATTTGTCCTAATCAGTTCGGATAAACCGTTTCTGATATAACGCATTATAATCTTCAAAATTATGTTTTGAATAAACCGGTTTCTCTCTCGTGTCACCCAACCCTCCATCTCCCCTTACACAAATAGTTCGACTCGTTTTTTTCTGACCCGTGAAAGGAACAGAACAAATGAACGTTCACTAAAATAAAACTTTCTCTTAAAATAAAACGTTTTTGCGTGCAAAAGGTCTGATCACATATAAGAAACGTTCTATAGTCATAACACGAAAGTTTTAAAACCATCACAAAATAGAACGAGCGTTCTGTTGTGTTTTGAAATTTAGAACAGAACTTCAGAATCTCAGGTCTACTAGGCCAATTTACAAACTTTAACAAAATCTTAAAGACTTATTATTCGTCTGCAAAATAAATGCATGCAGTTATATTTTTATGGTCGGGGTAAATTGGTGGTAGTTCTACACAATTTGTTGGGCCCAAGGTCTGTTTTGGGACAAGTTTTTTATATTAAATGACTCAGAGGGCCTCTAAAGAGCCCATATTTCGATGCTACTTTAGAGTGCATTAACCCTAGACCAGAGTCTGATCACCAGACAGCGCCATTTTCGGCGATTAACTCAAAACAGCGACTTCATAGCTTGGAACTGTCTTTTTTGGTTGGGGTACTGCTCGCTATTTTTTGTTGAGTGTTAAGGGGCACGCACGAGGGATTCTAAATTCTTAGCTTTTATTTTCTATGCGGTTAGGTCCATCTGTGTCACCACTTTTTCGACTCGAAAATTGTGCGAAAAAAAAACATTTTTTTTTTCTTTTCGATCCAGGCCGCATTTTCAGCAAATAACAGTTGAAGCTTAAATATATAAATAAATGTTTTTTGTGGTAATTTGTGTAATGTGTGTGTTTACGGCATCATCTGACGTCATGCTTGGAGTAGGTTAAAATAAAATGAATTGGAAATCCTCTTTAAATTTTCGTTTAGGGTAGAGAAACAAGTTTTTTTTATGCATTCTGGAATTTTACCCGCCCTTTCATAAATTTCTTCGATGTCTTTTGGGGATTAAAATATTTCTCTTTTGTTAAAATAATTTAGAAGCACCCGAAACTTGTAATTCCTATTCAACAAGTAGCAGCGTGCGTCCCTATGCTCAGTAT
>SCLG01003198.1:0-11169 GCA_004367875.1 Oikopleura albicans
TTACCGAATTTTTCGGTCATAATATTGGTCAAAGTTAAAATTTTTGGATTTGAAGGATGGATATGCTCCGTAGAACATTTAAGTTGAGCAAAAAGCAATCCGTCCAGCGCAGAACACAACCAACCAATCAGCATTCCAAAAGAAAAAAAAATATATTTCAACCAATCAGCAATCTCCATTCAAAAAAAAAATATATTTGTACATTCCAACCAATCACCAGCCGCCAATTGTTCGACAAGATTCTTGCCAAGAAAAAATATTGCAAAATAATACTGTTATACATTTTTAGTTTTCGTGCCATCTTATATACTACTCCCAAACCACACCACCACTATGGCCACTTGAAAAATAAAAAGTGCGCTTGATTATGCACACCTGAATAAAAATTTTAAAATTTGCATTATCCGCCCCCACTTACTGACTACTGATTGGTCACACGCGCGCGCAATTAAAATTTTCAATTTTAGCGCTCCGCCAATCAGTAGCCACCTGTGCGCATCACTTTTTCTAAGTGGGGTGAGATATTGTGCGTCAATATGATGCACCACCTGTCGTGACGCGCGGCCAATCAAGCGATTCGCCGCGCCTCAGACTTCCTCCGTTTTCTCTCTCTCTCACTCATTCCCGCCTTGTCCCTGATTTAGAATAAACGATTTTTATTTTACCGTCTTTTATTTTATTTTTATGCATTTTGCATAATACTAGGTAACTCACGAGCCAAGAAAGGACACCGTGGAGAAATGAAATCAACTGATCCAGAAATGAGAAAAAGTCCAGCGTGTGAATTTGTTTTCAGCTGGCAAGATAACGTTTTGCTAAAAAACATCTATATAAATGCGTCAAGTTTACTTCTAAACCCATATTCGGTGCACCGCGGTGTGACCGTTTTCTTAAATAAAAATGCACACCTAACTGTAGGTCAATTTTGCCATTGATACTTGCTGCATAATTATCTTTTTTGGCGAACTCGAGAATTTATTTACGCGGAATCCACAATTTATATTTCTAGCGAATTACATACTTTATATTCCACCATTGAAACGCCAAAAAGTTCAATTAAACTAGAATATTCTATTGTTTATTCACCAACAGTATATGAAAATGACGTACAGGATCAGAGATGTAAAAGTTCTGTTCTAAATTTCAGAACAGAACAGAACAGAACGCTCGTTCTATTTTGTGATGGTTCTCCAATTTTCGTGTGATGACAATAGAACGTTCAGTTCATGTGATAGGATTTTTTGCACGAAAAAACGTTCTATTTTTGAGAACGTTCGTTCTTTCGTTCTCAGATTAAAAAATGAGTCGAATTATTTGTATATGAGGGGTGCGGTGGGAGTTGGGTGACACGAGAAAGAAAAAAAATTGCTCATTGGCGGAAGAAAAAAAAACCTAAAAAACCTGACGGCCAAATTGGTTGAGTGAAAAATTTTGATTGGTTAGTGATACATTTCAGACTTTTAAGCAGGGAAAAAATCATTTTTTGAAACTCACATATATGATGCAGTTTGACCCGTAGATTACGACGGTGTAATAAAAAAAATAGGAGACACGTTTTGGGGCTAGAGAGCATTCTGTAAGCCGGAAAAGATCCAAAAGAGGGGCAAATTTTTTGACGTCATGTGATGTCAGACCAAATTTGTAACTGTTAATTTGTAGAGGATGGTCCGCTGGGTAATCTAAAAAGGGTCTCATGTTTTGAAAATGTACCACTTCCGGTCCAGCGCCGGCCAAATTTAACCAAAAATTGGGTTTTTCATATTTCTCATGATACTGTAGCCCCCGTTCTGATGTCATGTGACGTCCTAACCTATTTCCGTGACAATTCCGATTTTGGGTGTCTTTGCGTACGGGGCGCTCTAACCGGAAGTTGACGAAAACTACCGGTTTGAGACCCCATATTGACTGAAATTATCGGCTTTGACTAGCTCTAGAGGAAATTGAGGCCAAGGATTTCAAATCTAAAGCTATTTTTTAAAATAACCGACAATTGTCCGGTAATTTTTTGTTTTCATACAAAAAACACCCAAATTTACCGGTTTTGACTGGTTATATGGTAATTTTGGATAAAAGATTCCATATCTAGCATCAGCTTTCAAACCAACTTATAATTGACCAGCACTTTTTGTTTTTTGATTCAAATTTGTCAGTTTTCGGTTTAAAAATAACGTTCAAATTTCAAAATGAAAAAAATCATCCGTTTTATTTATAAAACTCAGATATTATTTTAGGACCGGCCAGTCATGTTGTTTACAAACTTTAAGTTCGGAGAAAACGCTATAAAATCCGTTCCACAAATACGATAACATAATTTTACTCTGCTGCTGAGGGAAAAAAACTTGTACTTTAACATGGCTGTATTTAGGTTGTCATAAGTATCACCACCGATCGCCCAGGTTGACTTGAACTTGTCAAAAAATCGAAATTGAGGCGTCAATCACGTGAACAGTGTTGGTGGTATGGGTTTCCTTTTTTGCGTCAAATGTTTCTATAATGCAGGCGCTCATTTCTTTGTGGGCTTTTTTCCTGCGGGGTCTTGAACAAACAATATCTCAAAAAAACTTCAAAAATTGGAAAATCATCGGAATTCTTGTACTTGAAATTTAATGCACGAGACACAATATCGTAAAAAACCCATATATAATTGAGTACCATAGACTATAGGTCCATAGTTTTCCGCACAATACGCTAAAACAACTGAATCAATAGCACCAACACTGTTCACGTGATTGATGAGGTTTTCAAAAAAAAGTAACATAAAAAGTCAAACTTTCATAAGAAAAGTGTGTCATGCGTGGTGATTAGTACTGAATTTTGAGATCAAATTGTGTTCAACCATTTCTCGGAACATTGTAGACGACCATCATGTAAAAACTAGACATTAAAAACACGTAAACAACACTTAATTTTGAAAATTTGAATGACCAATTTTACAAATTCCAATTTTTGTGGAAATTTTGAAACATCAATATTTCTAGAATTAGTTCGTCAATTGAACTTGACAATGCTTGATACTAATAACTAATGCCTTAAATAGTTATAAAAAACATAAAATATGCGGATGAAATGAAGAATAGGTTTTTGAGTTTAGTTGGTACACAACATGACTGACCGGTCCTTAATACTTTTTTTCCGAATTTGCTTTTTAAAGTAATCAATAAGGTCCAAAGAAACGTGGGCGAAGTTACATACGAGGTTCCTATTGGATTTCCTAGTGGGCCGCCGAAGCCGTATTACATAGAATGCGAGGGCCCTATTGGGTTATCGAATGGGTTCGCGAAGTATGGCTACATAGAATGAGTTCACTCTATTGGGTTACAGAACGGGTCTGCGAAGCGGGCTACATAAGATATGATTTGACCGAAAGTTAACCTAAAACTATTCAAAACCGATAATTTTGGGTGTTTTTATATGAAAAACACAACATTACCTATTACTTGTCGGTTATTTTGAATTCAGTTTCGAAATTCTTGGNAATTTAAATTAATTTTTTTAATTTAAATTATTTTTTTAATTTAATTTTTTTTAATTTAAACTAATTTTTTTAATTTAAATTTGAATTTGAATTAATTTTTTTTTAATTTTCATAGAAATTTATTTTTTTTTATATTCAATTAAATTTTTTTAATTTAAATTGAATTTTTTTATTTTAAATTAATTTTTTTTTAAGTTAATTTATTTTTTTACGTCGACGTTGCTCAGCCTAATCAAATCAGATTTTGTTATAACTATCCCAAATGGGACAATCGTAGCGATTTACTTCTACTCAGTAGGAACGTTAATCGGGTAGGGCGTGGTAAAAATAATGCATCATACCGTATGAGTCATATGTAGTAAGAAGTTGTTGTTGTTTGTTTACAAGATGGTCAAGAAATGAAAGATATTTTTCATGAGATATTTATAACCAATAGTATTAAGTACCGTGGGAATCCCACGGTAACATTGCGCATTTTCAACGCTTTACAAGTACATAATTTCAACTAGTTTTTAGTGTTAAAAATAGTGTGATATTGATAATAGTCAATCCACAATATTTGTCCTTGACCGCTCGCTATCACTCATCGATTACTTGTCATCTCATTTTAGGAAACTTTTAAAAAATGTAACTGTGCTCCGTTTTGCGTCATAGATGGTTAAGAACATGACTGTAAAAATATTTTATACGCAAAGTGTAAACTCGTTTACATAATTTATTAGTGAGTTGTTTTATTAGTAGACTATAGTATCAAGCGTCTGAGCCTTCTGTGCGGAAGATAATATTACAATTATACCAGTATATTTTGTGTAGGTGAAATACGAATCTGTAATTTACCATACATAAGGAAAATTCCTAAATTCCTGTGGTTTTTGGTAACTTTCATCTAACCGGTTGGTTTTTTGCAATTCTAAGTACCAACATCAGATGCGCCGTGGTCATTTACACTTGGTAAATGTTTATTAGAACTAAACATTTAATTTTAATTTTCCTAAAAAACTAGGAATTTGCCCTAACCATAGTATGGTTACCATACTACTAACAACTCAAGGGCGTTCATGAGTTAACAACTATAAAACAATCAAGCTAACGTTCTGAATTGGATCCTCCCTAATAGAACACCGAATTCCTAGTTTTATACCGTGTATTCGTGCTTCAACTGTTTGGGTTTGATAAATTTTCATATGATTGCAAAAATGCTTTGAGCCCATACGGTATTTTAAGGTAAAATTAATAAATTAAGACCACTATGTCATGTGTGTCTGTGACAGTTTGATACTGTTGTTAAAATTTATTTTGCAAACAAAAACGCATGCAACAATGACCGTCATGGAAAAAACATGAACTTATATTTCTTCCAAGCTTTAATAAACATATGTGCTTCATGTGATATACAGCATATGCGCCGTTATCTTTCAAAACCAAATTGAAGCAAAATGAACAATAACGGAAAATTGGAAAATAACGGCGCAGAGCTTAAAACATAAAGATATGTGTTTCGGAAAAAACAAATCGCAAAAAAAAGTAAAGATAAAGGAACGAACGGGAAAATTTAAAGATCGGGTTGAAACATAACTGCGCACCTAGTGTACAGCTAGCTGTTAAAACAATAAGAACAAACTACGATCATAAGAACCTCATAATACTATTGTCAAACATAATGGGCTACCCGATTTTCCGGTCCAATTCGGGTCTAAACTTGAGTCCAAAACGGGTCCATTTGGGTTGGGTCCACTTTTTTTTTTTAATTTTTGTTGACCTCTGATTGCGGGTGCATGAGGGTTAACCAAGTGTGTGTATTCTTTGTGATAGTAATTGCCCGCTATATCGAACATCCTACGCATTCGTTTTAATTTACAGAAAATGGATCGATATGAGAAGAAAAAAAAACATATCGCCGAGGCGTGAAATACACACTCTAAGCATTGGTTGACTTCACCTCCCCTTGAATTTATTTCTTCCTTATTTTGGATGCGGAAAGATTTGGGGGTGTTTGAGAAAGGAAGAAAATAAAAACGAAACAAATCCCAGAGATTTATTTAAAACGAGTAATCCGAGTCGCAAATCCACAAAAAAGTAATATAAAAAGGCCTTTAAAGGCCTCGCCTAAAGAATAGCCTGTAGGAAGAGCAATAAAATGACCAATAAAATAAGCTAAATGAAAAAGGTTTATTTGTAAGAGTCTTAAAAAACGGCTGTTGTAATATTGAGACTGTCGCTAATGACCGGTCGCATTTGAAGTTTTTATGGAAAATATCGAACTACGGGAATTAAAGGGTCTACTTTAAATTTAATATATAATTTATATGTGTAAAGAAGAGATAGTGTTCGGTCACTACATTCATAAAGCCACTTACTCGAACTCGACCTTTTTATAATCGTTTTAACACATATTGTATAATTAAGGATTTGTTAAATAAATAAATTTAATTATATTTTTTAATTAATTAAGCCACATTATTAAACATGAAAATTAACACAGCTTTGAAAGCTTTTAAATCGATTTTCAAGAAGACCTACGTAGAAGTTTAATACTTTTATAAAAAATGAACAACAATAAATTTTGCTTTTATACATGTATAGTATATCGGCCAACATAGTATGGCGAAATAGGGTATACAATTTTATACGAAATTGTATAACAATCAGACCTCTTGAATTCGGGATTTTTTAACTTTTAAAAAATGCAGAATGCATGATTTTATCCATTGAGCACGTCTCACTAGTCCAAATAATGGGACACCCACACACACGCTGATTGGTCACAGGAAGTGAGCCACATCTCAGCGCGCTCTCTGGATTGGCCTCCCTATTGGTCATCGTAGTAATGCTCGCTTGCAAACAAAAAAAAATCCCGAATTCAAAAGGTCTGGTCTTTATCATGTAAATTCGTTACGATTTTCGCGAAATTACCGTTAAAGCGTTTAAATGGAGTGTGACTAACAGATTTAAAGTTGAATTAACTCATTTAATTATCTTGACTTTTAATCACAGATTGCCTATTAAAACATATCAAGCTAAGGATTTATGATTTATAAATTATGACTGACTCAAATGATTTTCCCACGGGTGGCATCGTCAAAAGCGCCGTTTCGAAAATTCAAAAAACAAAACCGCCACCACCACCCCCTTCAGCCAAGCCTAAATTTCAGAGCCGACAAAACGAATATGAACGACTTATATCCTCGCCAACAGTCGAAAACAATCTTGCCTTTTCAACGGCACCGTCGGATACAGTCGAATATGTCACGCTTGGAGCAGAATCTGAAAATATCTACGATCCTGGTAAGATTGAGAAAATTCAACCTTTAAGCATTTAATATACCGTGTGTTGGAGCTTAGACTGTCCTGGTGATGTCACAGTGGCGTTAAAATTACATGACCGCTCAAAGCCGATCTAACGGTCAGACGTCTGGCCTCCACCACAGGGTAGAGTAAGAACGGCAAACCTCTCAACATAAAGAGAAATATAAAATCAAAAGGTCAACAAAATACTCAAATCATGATGTTCCGGATAATTTTTGTAGATTTTTTCAGCTAGATTAATGAATTCAGAATTCTCCATCATCGATTACATATACACCGCTTGCGGGTTTATACGATCCCTCTTTATCCGGCCATTTTTTTGAATATTTCCAACTATCCCGCCTACGCCTTAAGTGTTTATTCGGCCACTTGCGGCTTTATCCGGCCTTTGGCAATATGAAATTTATACCATAGAAAAAAAAAAATTCTTTGAGGGGCCATTTCAGTTTTTTGTTCGAATTCTGGAAATTGTATTATACTGAGAAAATTTTATTGATAATAATTTTTATATCAATTTGATATTTTAAAAGCTAATTTTACTGGTTTGAATGACTAAGCCGATGTTTATCAAGTTTATGAACAAATAATGTACAGAGAAAAACTCCTTCCTGGAATTTGTGGTAAAAGACACTTAAATTTTATTTTCCGCTCTACTACTTGTAAAATGCGCTTCTAATACTATATGAATTGTTGAAATTTTGTAACAATTCAAGGCTGTTTCCTTCGTCATTGTTTTTGCAGTTCAATAAAGATTCCATATTGTGTGATTATAATGAATATTCGATGTTCAGTGAATATTCGATGATATCTACCGTGTGTATGGGTCAGTCGTGTCATGACATTCAATTATAACCTTGCACAGTAATATATTTGCACAGTTATTTATAATAAAAGTGTACTTGATGGATCTTCTTTGTATCGGAAACTATTTTCTAGAACTCGCCAAACAATAGTTCTAGAGTTTTTCCACATTTTCACACTAACTTTTCGAGCTCTAAAATTTGGCCAAAACATTTTTTTTTCAAAAAATGTTCCGAGACATAGAAGTTCGCGGTTCGCCAGAGCTATGTTTGCCAGTACTATAATTCGCCAGTTTGAGCTATCCAATATGCTACATATTCAGTATATCATTATAATATGTTTTTTCAGTTTACAGCAACTCGGGTACACTAAACAATGGCCGACCAAATTTCCCCCCTCCACCATCCGAAAAGGTGCGCGCCTTACACCACCAAGTGAATGATGTCAAAAGCATTGCACGAAAAAACGTCGAGACCGTTCTAAAACGAGATGAAAAACTTTCACATTTAGATCAACGTACGGCCGACTTACAGCAGGGAGCTCTCAATTTCAAATCTGGTGCCAGTAAACTAAAACGCAAGGTATTGTCTGATAATTTTTTAGGGGGAGCGTCAAGTAAGGGCATGCCAAGTAAGGGCAGGTTTACTTTCGTCAAAAACCGAACGGGATCTGATAAACTGGGGTAGCGCAATGAGCGGGCAGAGTGTCCGGAAAACAAATTCAGAATTTCCCGCCAAATAACTGCGCAGCTGGTATATAGAGTTAAAATAAAAATAAACAAAAAAAGAGTTAAATTTTTTTGCGAATTTCCGGCCATATAAAGGAACAAACGCGAATTCCGCCCTGATAACGGCACAGGGCTGTAAAGTATAATGTTTACATTTGAATGTGAGGCGCCCTAATGAGATTTACGATTGTAATTTGTTTATAATGAAAATTTAGGTCTGGTGGAGAAACTTCAAAATGTGGATGATTTTGGGAGTTGTAATTTTGGCGATCATTCTCATCATTGTCATTTCAGTTGCCACTTCGTAATCACTGTTCTTTTTTTAATGTAACTTGTAATAATTACAATGTACTTTTTATATATGTTATGCTTCTTTAAAACATGTAATATTCATAAACATCGCTGTTTTGTTTCAATAAACGGAGAAAATCGAAAGTCATTTTTATTTAATTTTAGCTGAAGCCAGAAATGGTGCCCGCGGTTAAATTTTGGGGTCATCAGATCACTTTGAAAATTTGCGCATCGGATTCAGCGTCTTCCACTGAGCAAAAAATGTCACAACGAAAAATTCTTAACTTTAACTCTTAGGCGTCAAAAAGGGGCAAAAGAGGTCAAAAGGGGCAAAAACAGAGTTTTTTTTCGAAAAAAATCCCATTTTATAGAAATTAGAGACTTTGACCCCTGAAATTTACTCTATTTAAAGTATAGTGCTACATTATCCCAAAAAAATAACCAGAAAAAAGACTGGAGTTAATCAGAAACACGCTGATGTTTTTTTTTCAAATTTTCATTTAGAAAATTAAAAAAAAAACTCCGGGAATTCATTTAACACTTTAGCTACTCAAGAATAGGGTAAAACTTATGAAAATAGTCATGTTTTTGGGACAACATTCGGTAACATAATCTAAATAAGTATAAATGTTAGAATTGTTTTGCATCACCTAAAACGTTTCTTATTGGCATATTTTAAGTTTTTTTATCATGCGAAACGTTGGCACCAGAGATAGTAAATATAAGGTTATTTTTGTAATATGTTTATGTCCCGTAATTATAATTTCAATCATGAACCTGAAATCAAAAAGAAAGGACCTGGAAGCAGAAGTGGTATACAAAGTATGTAACGAAGAGGTTAAGCTCAGGGATGTAAAATTTACATTGTAAATCACAATTACACTGTGATTTGAGCGTGACTGTGATTGAGTTATTTTTTTGCGTGGGAGACGGCGCGTCGCTTTTTAAGCTTTTTCGTGGTTTTAGTGTGATTTTGGCAAACGTGTGATTGCAGTTGGTTATTATTTTAAATCACATTTTAACAACCCTGTTTAAGCCCGATAAAACTCTGATTATAATTGGTATAACAAGTAATATTGATAATATTACTAAGAGAAACGGAAGGTTGAAATACTAGTTTTCAGAAAATACTTAATTCTGACGATTTGTAACACTAATTTACATAAATTTGCAGCATATCATATATCGCAGTGATTTTCAAACGCGAAAAAAATAAATAATGTTACCACTTTTTGGTAACGTTACCTGACAGCGCATCTGAGGCCTATATGGCCTGTCATTGGTCTTTTTGAGCGCGGTTGGCCAATCACCGAAAGACAAGTCACCGAAAGGCGGTTTCCTTCTTTTAAAATATTTTTGTATTACAGTCCTCCCCCTCTTAAGTGCCGCACTAAGTTAAGTGCTTAAGGAGAAATATGCATTTCCGATGAATTTTTTTTTTCGCCTTTTAAAATCAGGACGATACACCACTTGCGCAGTTATGTTGCCGAAGTATTTTCCAAAAACGGCAACATAACTGCGTAGGGCGTAGGCGGAAAGTAAAATTAAGAAAAAAATTACGCAATAATTGCGCAATTCATTGCGTAGGCGTACGCAAAACTCATGAAATTCGCAAAATCAGTCATTTTTGTCACAAATAGTCTTTTTAGCATTTAAAAAAATTATTAGCTTTAAGTATTGCTTCTCCTTTAAAACTTAAGGAGGGGTCCGTCGTGTTGTTTACAAACTTGACGTTTGGAAAAAAGGCTTTTTTAGCACTTTATAATGAAGCAATTGAATTATTTTCTCTCTGTATCGATACAACACCGCTTCCGGCATCTCACTTGACAAAAATGAAAACTTGAGAGACAAAAAGTGTGTGATTCGTTGTGATTATAGACTATAATTTATAGTCAAATTTTTCAACCAAATTATGTTTAACGATTTTTTTGCAATACTGTAGGCTACCATCATGTCAAAATTAGAGATTTAAAAACATGAGAACTTTAAGTATTTTTCAATGTATGAGAATTTTGGTGACACGAGAATCCGGCACTAAAAGGGTGTGCGCAATACTGCATTATAATGTTTTTTTTTGTTTGGTAGTGCCGAGTTCTAATTCAGTGATTATATTCCGGCACCAGGGGGTCCAGCCAATGAAATTAAACATAATCAAAGATATATGAATCTAATATATTTTCAATAATTTAAGATATTTTAAATAATTTACTATATTTTTATGAGAATTATTTATTACAAGTATNCAACTTAAAAATGAAAACTCAAAAATGAAAAATTGAGAGACAAAAAGTGTGTCATTCGTTGTGATTTTAGTCAAAATTTTCAACCAAATTATGTTTAACGATTTTTTTTTGGAATATTGTACGCTACCATCATTTCAAAATTAGAGATTAAAAAACATGTGAAACTTAGGTATTTTTCAAAAAATGTATGAGAAATTTTATTAATTGACGGGTTTTTTCTTTCACTATACAACCAATACTTTTTCAACTCCTCTCAGACGAAACAAAATATGAACTTAATTCTAACGGTAAACAACGCCTAAAGGATGGGCCTAGTGCGTACGGGG
>SCLG01003236.1:0-15001 GCA_004367875.1 Oikopleura albicans
AAAAAAAGAAAAAAAAAGAAAGAGAGCAAAGGTAGAGGCTGGCCCCACGCCAACGCGCGTGACACAATACCCATCCCAGCCAATGAGCGCGGCGAAACAATCTCCTGCACACAACGCAAAGATAAATACTTTTTGTAGGTGTACTATTTACTTATTTTTTAATCTTTTTTTCTAGGGGAAACACGATTTTTATAAGATCCTTTTTATATGGTTTATATGCACACAAAATCTAAAAACCTACTTTTTTCGTTTTTTGCCTTTCTTAATTTTTTGTTATTTTTTCTCAAAAAAAAATTATATAATTAATAGTCTTGTTGGTCTTCGTTTTATCAAGACAAAAAACAAATGTGTTACAAAACATATTAAATTAAATTTTGTCCCGGTGAAATGATCAAATCTCATTCAAAGCCTCGCAGCATTATACAAATTATATCAAATTAATTATTCACATCTCGATATTATGGTGAAAATTGACTAGAAAGTTATGCTTAATTACACATAAATTGTACATCTTCATAAAGTTGTCAGAAAATGCGTCATAAATTGTACATTTCTCAAGTAGTCAGAAAAGGCGTAATTCCCTTTTTTGGCAAGCGAAACTTATCCAAATTAGTTGCGCTTCCTTTCAGGGCGTCGTTAGCGCGGGTGGTTAACGCTCCGGCCCAATCTACTCCAAATACTCTAGTACAGAGTTCGATCCCATCCGGGAGCCTATTATTCCACCGGAAAACAGTGAAACTGGTTCTGGTGCTATCACGGGAAATTCCGGATGGTGATCATAAAGAATCAAACAGAATAAAAAAGGATCCCTATCCCGCGCTGACCAGGTCTTTTTTCAACTTTTTCAAAGTTTTTTCAAAGCTTCAATTTTTGTACATGTGTTTTAGTTTTATGTTATCTCATATTTTTGCAATTTTTGTACACTTTTTTGCCACAAAGTTATACATATTCGATAGAAACAAAAGCAGCATAAGGAACTTAAATCAAACTCTTTCCAAGTTTTCAAATTTTTGTACATAATCTCGTTTTTCGTACATAAAGTCTCCCATACTCATTGGTATTATATGAGTAAAATGTCTTGCACAATCCAGACTCGTAGTAGGGTCTTTTTTAGCTTATGGTAGACAAACGAAGACAAAAAATTAAGAGACAAAAAACGAAAAAAAAGTAGGTTTTTAGATTTTTTTTGTACATATAAATCAGATAAAAATGACCTTATAAAAATCGTGTTTCCCCTTGAAAAAAAAATGATTAAAAAATAAATACACCCCCTTGTTTACGTCATTGTTTGACTCATGGCTACGAAAAAAAGTAGTTTTTGTATTATAAAAAATTAGTCATTCTTTCAGAAAAACTTGCCTTCAAAATATTCTGAAAAATAGAGAAAAGATTGAGCAGTCTACATATTCAAACATAAAATTAAAAAAGAAAATTTTAACGTATTTTAACGACGAATTTTTTTTTGACCCCATAACGGCGCAGTGCGTAGGTGGGATGACTGGAAAATTTTGAGTCGACATTTTGACCCGATAACGGGTTTTGACCCGATAAAGGGTGACCCGATCACGGCGAAGGGGGTGTAAATAATACACCTACAAAAACTGTTTATCTTTGCGTTGTGTGCAGGAGAGTGTTGCGCCGCGCTCATTGGCTGGGATGGGTATTGTGTCACGCGCGTTGGCGTAGGGCCAGCCTCTACCTTTGCTCTCTTTCTTTTCTCTCTCTCTCTCTCTTATATTCTTACACCGACTCGCGCTCCGTCCAGCCGTCAATATTATTGACGCGCGCGCGACAGTACCACCGTGCGGATTCCAAACGACCCCTCAAAAAATATTCCGATTTTTTTTTATGTACTCAGTCGGTAAGGACTGTAATAGACTTTCTTTATATTTTATATTTTTTCTTAATTTTCGCGCGTAAACGTAAATATCATATGATAAAGTCCTTACTATTAATACCATATTGACAATACAGACGTTTTGTGAAAAAATGTCCCAAAAACACTCCAAAAATGGACACTTTAGGACAATTTACCCCCAATACGGACGCTTTAGTCATTTTAATGAAGTAACAGAAATAGTTGTCAAATTTATTATCAGACAAAAATGATGCACAATATTTTTGGTTTTGCTCGGAAATTTTTGCGGTATAATGGAACCAATTCCATATAGAAAACCTATAGATGNAATGCTCAAAATTTCTAGAATTCGTGGATTAACTTATTTTTTTTGCACTTGAACTCATTCACTAAACCTTAACAGATAATCTGAAAAGAACTATATGTATTCAATGCGGTGTAATAAAAAAATCATGCTAAATTGTAAACAAATCGAGCAGACCACCCTTAATATTACTATTTAACTCTCATTGTCACTATTCACTGATTTTTTCGGCCAAAATGGGGCCAATCTAATAGAACAAAATGATCCTTTTTGTTACGATGTTCCCTTTGCGGACCCTAACCGAAACGTCCCAAAAAAGGAGTAAGGAATGTATACTTTTTCACTCGAAGACTTTATTGACCGCCTTCTTATTCATAAAATACAATTCTAACATGATGAGCTTGAATGTGTGTTGAATCTGCGAGCCGAATTCTGTAAAATATCTCTAAATCCTAAATTTTAAGCGCGGTTACCCTAAATTAGGATTAGGACATTACGCAGAATACCGTCCGAGTACATAAAAAATAAGAATATTTTTTGGGGGGTCGTTTGGGATCCGCACGATGGTTCTGTCGATAATTTTTTTGAGAAAAATAACAGAACAAAAAAAAATTAAGAGATCTCTCTTGTCTACAAAAAAAAAGTAGGTTTTTAGATTTTTTGTATCAGATAATATATAAACCAGATAAAAAGGACCTTATAAAAATCGTATTTCCCCTAGAAAAAAAAATGATTAAAAAATAATAAGAAATATAATTATTAATTAAAAATAAATAAATCCAGGAATTTGGGCCATTTACAAAAAGTGTTTATCTTTGCGTTGTGTACAGGAGATTGTTTCGCCGCGCTCATTGGCTAGGATGGGTGTTGTGTCACGCGCGTTGGCGTGGGGCCAGCCAGCCTCTGCCTTTGCTCTCTTTCTTTTCTTTTTCTCTCACTCTCTCTCTTCAATTCTTACAACGACTCGCGCTCCGTTCAGCCGTCAATATTATTGACGCGCGCGCGACAGTACCATCGTGCGGATCCCAAACGATCCCCCAAAAAATATTCTGATTTGTTTTATGTACTCAGTCGGTACAATTCTCACTTTTTAATAACTTATTTGTCAATTTAGATGTCTAAGATGTATCTAGTTGAAAAATACAAATTGTATATTAGAGGTCGCTTGATGTGGACCCATTTTACGAAAATATCTCTGCGTTTTTAACAAGGAAATTTTCCAGAAAAACCTTCTAAATTTAATTTAATAATAAACGTATGGAAAACGTGAAGAGATACTTAGATAAATGGCCTATTTTTAATTGGGTACACATTGAGAGACCGGTGCCTGTATAAATATTCTCAAAATAGATTTTGTTCTACTGCCACACATTAATTAATGATAAATCTGTTCTCGAAATAAAGTTAATGAAAGTCCAATTATTGTTCGTAATCTATAGTTTTCTGCAAATTACATGCATTCAGCCTGGCATCTGGACCGGCCACATTATTTGTGGCGTTAAGGTCACGCGTTATGGAACAGTTATTTTGAAAAAAAATATGCCTTGAAAAGTATTTTTGGCTAATTTTACCCCAAAATTGGCATTTTTGTCCCTTACGGAGCAGCTGATTTTTGAACAAAGCGTCTTTTTCGGAAAAGCGCCCCTTGTACACAACCTGTGCACGTATTTTTCCGCTCAGCCCCGTCGGTGCCATTATGTTTCCGTTTTTTCGAGAAATTTTCTAGTTAATCCGCCTACACACTGCGCAGTTATGTTTCCGCCCGACATATTTTTTGCCCTTATACTTATATTTAGTATTTTCTTCGTTCAAAATGCTTTATTTTTGTACATTGTACATTGAGAGGCATTTACAAATTTTGGTCAAGAACCGCATATCAAGAGAGACATGCACATCGAGAGACCCCTGAAGGTATCTTATACACGGTGTATAATACACCCCTACGCAGTTATGTTGCCAAAGTGTAATATTTCGTGATTTACATTTTACCAAACCAGCCTACGCCTTGCGCAGTTGGCGTTTTTTGAAAATACTATTGGTATGTATTCAAATAGCACAAACTGTGCTGCGAAGTACAGCACGGATATAATTCACATAACTCAAATTTTGAGATCTTCGGTTAAAATAATGTCCCGGTGGAATTAACCCCTCAAAATTTTTATATTTTTAAACACGGTATACTTCGGTAAATTAATTATGGTAAAATCAGAAAAAAAATGTAAGCAATATATAGAAATATGAAAATGTTCAAGTGGTTAATTCCGCTGGGACATGATTTTTAAGAACTTTGTGATTATGTCATTGTGGTTTTTAAAAGTTCTCTTTCTCCGGCTTGGTTCCAAATTCCTACGAGCGATGTCTTGGGCACGTGATTTACCAATAAGCAAGGACTGTATAATTTTTTGCTCAATTCGCATTTTTAACTCCTAGAACGCACGTGATTATTAAAAACATACGTTGTTTCTGATTTAGTTCAATTTTTGACAAATACAAAACAAATATATTACCTGCATATTTATTTGGTTGAGATAGACTTAAGTTATCAGACAAACAGAACAAAATTGGTTTACGGCAGACGGAAAAGGAGTTACAAGATGTAACTGGTAGAAAGAGTACAGCTAAATGGCAAACAGTTACTCGCTATCTGAAGAAATTATTATGTGACAATTGCNAATTGATCAGGTATACCATAATAGAAAAAATAAACTAAATCACTCATCATTTTACCCAGAGGTTTGGTAAGGTGAAAAATTTGATTATTTTGGGCACTATCTGAAATCGCAGCAACCTGAAATCGCAGAAACCTGAAAACGCAGAAAATTTTCTGCGTTTTCCGATTTATGCGTTTTTAGAGTTTAGAAGTCAGGGAAAACGCAGAAACCTGAAAACGCAGAAACCGGAAAACGCAGAAACCTGAAACGCAGAAACCTGAAATCGCAGAAAATTTTTAAATCTTCGTTTATTCATATAGACCACCTGCGGGCACTACTGGAAAACGGAGAAACTGGAAAACGGAGAAACTGGAAAACGGATAAAATTTTCTCTGTTTTCCAGTTTCTCCGTTTTCCCAGTCGAGAAGTAAGCGAAAACGGAGAAACTGGAAAACGGAGAAAATTCTTAAATCCTCGTTTATTGATATATAACAGATATATTTTTTTAAACTTCGATTCGGACGTCAAATAGTCAAAAAGTGGAAGTACTGTGGTGCAAGGAAAAGAACGATTAATATAGGGTTTCTCATAGAAATGCAATATTCTTATTAACCCCAAACCAAAAACAGAGACGTTTTTTCTTATCTGAGAGTCTTCTCTGATCATTCATAATTTGCACGATAAGCAAATCGATGGTCCTAAATTGAATGGACACACTTTTGAAAGATCTTCGACCACCCTTGGACACTTTTTGGCTGACTTGGCCACAAAAATACAATTTTCACTTAGCTCATTTACCGGTTAATTGCCGGTTAACCGGAAGACCGAAATGGTTAACTTTTTTTCATTTTGTCAGAATTTTGCTATTTACCAAATTTAGAAAAACAAATGTTTGAAAAAAAGGAGTTTTTAATGCATTTATTGCAAAAAACCTGTTTTTGGCCGTTTACCAAGTTCAATTAATCATTAATTTCTCGTGATTAAGAAATTATAATTTATTTGTTTTTCGTGTTCTACCGATTCACAGTTGCTTTTTCTATGTTGGATTTCACTGTCAATTCATATAATAAAGCCTAACAACAAAAAATATACGTCTATTTCTGGTGTAGGGACAAACGTCCCTGTTTTTGGTTGGGGGTTAAACGAAAAATAACCATGTAAAACAATTTTGATATATGTATAAAAACCCGCCCATCATTTTGATTTTGTAGACTTAATTTCAGACAAAATTTCAGTGCCGGGTTAATTGTGCCAAAAGGACTAAATCTAGCCAGAATTAACTATCAAAATTCTAATAAAATATTAATATTATAGTAACTTTGCAGACTTCGAGAGCTAGAAATTCGGAGCCAGTGGAAAAAATGGAGACCAATCCAACTAAAAGTGTGTTTATAGGGCATTTATTTCACAAGATTATAACTAATTGATTGAATAAAAATTTTCTCCGTTTTCCGACTAGAAACAGGAAAACGGAGAAAGTGGAAAACGGAGAAAAATAAAAAACGAAGAAAAATGTTAACGGAAATGAATAAAAATTTTCTCCGTTTTCCGACTAGAAACTGGAAAACGGAAAAACTGGAAAACGGAGAAACTGGAAAACGGAGAAACTGGAAAACGGAGAAAATAAAAACGAAAAAAAAAATGTTAACGGAAAATATTTTCTCCGTTTTCCAGTTTCTCCGTTTTCCAGTAGTGCCCACCTGCGCCGTTATCCGGTCAAAACTTTGACTAAAAAGTTTCCAGCCACCCCACCTACGCACTGCGCCGTTATCGGATTAAAATTCTTCCTCAAAATGTTGACTCGATAACGTCGCAGGTGGTGTATAACAGTTATTATTTTTTAATACGTTTTGAAGAAATTGGTCAAAAAGGTACTGTAGTGAACAAAAAAGAATAACGACTTATCATTAAAATACAAATAGAAAAAATCAGGTAAGATTATAGTTAATAGATATAAGCCCACCCATCATTTGATACCTAATTTGTTTAGTTTGATACTTAATTGTTGAAATTTTTAATTTACACAGGGTGCGCCGTTACGTTTCACAAAAAAATCGTGAAATAGTGAAACATAATGAGCCGAGCGGGAAAAAGTGAAACATAACGGCGTAGGGCTTAACATATAAAGATGCATGTATGCATTAAGAAAAAATACTTTGTCAATAAAGTGAAACATAACGGGGTGAAGCATAATGGAACACCCTGCCTGTTTTGAAACAAAAATCACGAGATTTGAAAAAATTGATTGAATAAAAATTTTCTGCGATTTCAGGTTTCTGCGTTTTCAGGTAGTGCCTTATTTTGTTGACCATGGAAGTATTTTTTTCACCATAAAAGCTTTTATTAAAAGTTAAAAGTTTTTTTAATTTTTTTTTTAATACAATTTTTTTCGCCATACAAAAATTCTCTAACAAAATAATATTTATAAATTTTGTTCAACCCTACACGGACAATCCAGGGCCATTGGTTGGTTTGGGCGACCGCTCCATAAACAATCTTGCTTGGGTTAAAATTCACGGAACATCCCGAAGCCGACGGGAAATTGGGAATTGTCGGAGAAGTGTCTTCGAACTTGATACGAAATTGACGATCATAGAAATAGCCGGAAACTGGGGTCATGAACACCAAAACAATACCTAAACGGCGGTTCATGTACCTTATTTAAATTTTGAAATACAAGGGATAACCAATTGTAGACGGTTTACATCAATATCACATATATGTATAATAACAATTTGTAAACAGAGTACGCAATAACTCTGATTAAATTGGTGAAAATATAATTCATGGGTTTGAAATTCAAACTTTTAATTGTCCAAAATCTTAATTATTCTAACCCCTACACTGTAAAGTCTACAGAACCATTTATGACAATAGCTCCATGGAAAAACAATTATGAAGCTTACAAGTTTATTATGACCATCCTCTGCGCAGTTATCTTGCCGAATTATTTAAAAAAAACGGCAAATTAACTGCGCAGAGCAAGAACAAAAAGTGAACTTATGAAAAAAGGCGCAGTAATTGTGCGTCGTATGCGTAACTTGCAAAATAAGTAATTTTTGCAAGAAATGGTCTTTTAAGCTTAGAAAATATTTTTCCCAGGTATTATAAATAGGGTGTTATACATTACAGGGTCACACTACCTAAGGACCCCGTTCAACATTCATTTCAAAAGCGGCAACAAAAAGTATTTTTATAGCAGAAGCAGAAAAATGAATATTTGCTCGGGGTCGAGGCAGATTTCTGATTTTAGCATCGAGACTCGGGTCTTGTGGGAAATTTTAACGCTTATATAGCGCACGACGACACAGGGTCGATTGGGAAAAAATAACATTATAAATTTTCCTTTAAGGCACATGTTTTTAATTCTCAAAAACGAGGTAAACAGTAGCACTACTAGAACCAGTGTACGAAATGGGAACGGGATCCCGCGGGATCCCGTTTTTTTTCCCGCGTTTTTGAAAAGTGAAGGCAGCAAGCGCCGCTGATTACCCCGATATTTTTTTTGTCGACGATTTAAATTTGACCGAAAACCCTCTTGATATGCCGCAAAAATCCAGTGTGACGCCTAGAAAAAAAAAGGCTCAAAAAAGTGCGTCGCCATAAAAACGAACGAAATGCCGCACACATCGCAGACGCATATTACTTTTTATTTTTCCATATTTCTTTTCGCGTTTTTCATTTTGTTTCATAATTTCAATTCATGAAAAAAAAAAAATAATAATAATCGTTATATATTCAACTGTAATAACGTCTCATAAGTTGAATTTAATTTAAATTAATAAGTTTAATTCTATTGAAAAATGTATTTTTTTATTAAACTTTCTGTCTCGGGTCGTCGCGCATATTTCGCGCCTTCGAATTTTCCGTTTAGATCCCGTGTCGTCGTGTGCGATTTCTCTCCATGCCACGCCCTTACGACCCGCGGGGTCGATAGGTATGGCACCCGTTTACAGGTGTCTTGAATTAACGTCGCTTGTGCTAAATAAGGGTCGTTTTTACGATAAAAATATTACCCTATAAATAAGGGTGGCGGAGTTTAACTTGGCTGTCTATGTTTATTATCAACAAGCTCTTGATTCAGTCGTGGATATAAATTAAAATTGTACTCAACTCAAATTTAATAGTTAAATTGAGAAAATCAAATATATAACGCAAAAAATAATAATTACGTGAAGTTACCAGACTAAACTCGCCTAATCCTATTGACTGTGAAATTCAATGCATTTTTATCGTACACCACCTACCTACGTAAGTCAACACCAAGTAAGTTCGCAAAATTCCCGTTAGTTAACAAAATTCACATATTAAAGTTAAACTTTAACAGTCTACTCGCGCAACTTTTCCGCCTACGCCCTACCCACGTAAGTTAACAAAATGCACTTCAGTTAACAAAATACACGTAACTTAACACTTTCAAAAGTTGTGTTAACTTACATAGGTAGGTGGGCTGCCGACCGTGGGCACCGACGGAATGAAAATAACTTCTAAAATGTCTAATTTTTTTTTGCCTAATTTTACCCTTTATCACCTTTACACTTAATCACCTTTGCACTTGATTACCTTTATACGTTATTAAAAATTCGATGAACAAAAACAGCTGAAATTGACACATACATATACATGTACATGATTTTTTTCAAAATTTTTAAACATTTACCCTTTATCCTTTTTACCCGTTATTACCTTTACCCTTTTTTGTAGAAACATTACCCTTTCGAAATTTTTGAAGTTTTTCAAATTCCGTCGGTGCCGGTATGTGGCGTAGACTACGCCGCGTAGTTAATGATTAACTACTATAAAACGGCGCCAATACGAATAAAAAATACACATGAATTCTCTTATAAGAGAAACCATATAATTTATATGATATAAACGAACTCAGATAAAGTGTAACCCAAAAAAGGCCATTTAGGGACCCGCCCTTTCCTATCATACGTGAATCATTGTCGGTTGATGGGACTGTAACTATTACCGAGAACTATTAATGAACTTGACACATACGGGTTTTTTACGTTTATTAAAATTAATGGCTAAAACAAGTCCACATTATGTCAATTTGCCAGTGTCGTGAGACACTTAACTGGGTGTGCTTTATAAGGGTCGAGTGCTTAATAAGTGTCGTTTTTAATAAAGTATTGTTAATTGACCCGTAATACGCAAATCCCCCGTATGCATATTTTGAGGTTATAGCCCGTTAGTACCGGGTAAAAACATAATCTCAAAGGGTGTGTACAGTTTGTACCCATAATAAGATTAGTTCTAGAATTTATTGTTTTTTACCTTTTGATATCTCCATTGTGGCACCCACTGGAGAAAACATCGTCTAAATAAAACATGAAATTGACAAAAAACGAAAACAAGTAAAATATCCCTCGTACAACTCGTAAACTGAATTTTTGGAATCTCGAAAATTATCGACATGAAAAAAACGTACGTATTTTTCCAGATTTAAACGGCCGAGTGACTTTGGTAGTACAGTTGGTGACGTAATTACGCGTAACGAGTTGACACTTTGGTTTGCGATTTTTTCGTCAAAAACTGTCAACTCGTTTCACTTTGTCAACTCGCTATGTGTCAACTCGTTACGTCAACTCGCTACGTCACCAACTCCATAATAGTAACTGATACTTGAAAGAATCGGAAAGTCCGAACAATATGTTATTCTAGTGGACTTTACTGTTTTCTGTTAAATTTGTAAACAATTGATATGTATCCTTCTTAACTCTCAGCGGAAATAGTGAAATGGTAACCCGTAGAGGGAAATTCTGTCCATATATGCACACAGTTAAAAATTGTAATAAATCAAATAAAAACTGGTAAAACCAAGTTGTACTTGGTACAGTAGAACTTGTCAAACTCGATCTGATTATTCAGAAGTTGATTTGGGTCACCAGGGCTCCATAGAGAGCTGTTTGAAATCTCCAGCCTACGCAAAAAACGAAAGTAGTAATATTTTTTTTGAAGCAGAAATCTCGTAGGTGGCAGATCAAAAATTTGACCCATTATGGGTCAAAAGTTGCCGCAAATGAAAACTGAAGAGTTGAACTCTAAAATGCGTCTATAAATTATGAGACTTTCAAGAGGTCAAGGTGGCGCAGTCGGATTTGGTCGAATTTAGAAAAGGTCGAAGCCCTGAAAAGGTCGAAAATGCCATAAAAGGACGCAAACCTAAAGTGGTCTAAACCTGATCGGTGCGAGGCAACCGCCGAGACCTCAGAAAAAAAAAAAGAAAAAAAGAACAATAGACAAAAAATTGACAGAAAAAGAAAAAAAAAAGTTTCCCAGTTTTGTTTACTTTGTCACTTCAAAGTAGCTTTAATTTAAGAAAAAAACAAAAGTTCCCAAACAGAAATTAATGACCATAAAATTAATACAGTAATTGAAACCTGATAAGGCGGAAGACCCGAAAAGTTCAAAACTGAAAACCTCGAACTCGACTTTTTCAGGTCTCGCCCTTTTCCGCCATTTTCGACCTTTTCTTTTTCGACCTTTTCAGGGCTTCGACCTTTTCTGTATTCGACCAAATCCGACTGCGCCGTCAAGGTCACATGCTACAGAGCACTTTTTCTGAAAGTCAAATTTTGAAGAATTTCTTTTTTCAAGACTTTCTTTAAGGCATACGGGACTTTGGCATCATGTCACAAAGTTATATGAAAGATAAAAAAGGTATTAAACCGTCTAAATATCGTTTTGCGACAATTTTGGAGAAGAAAAATCGACAAAACCAAGAATACCATGGTATTCGCTGATGTCGAAAACCCCTCTGTGCCAAATTTCATTTAAATCAATGAAACTGGAAATTTTGACCGTTTTTTATTCCTTCCGGTTGACAAAAATTATCGGCGAAACCGTAAATGTAATTTTCTCGAAAAGTTGAGGGGGTCAGCAATACCCGTTTTGACCAACTCCATATGCCTTAAATCGACGAAAAAACAAGTCGTGTGCATATATGCAAACAGTTTACCCTGGGAGTAAACAAAATAACACGAAAAATTGATGAACAAAAATGGACATTTATTGAATTTACGTTTATATGTTTACAGCTTACAAAGGACTTAAACGTTGGTACGGTTTTTGGGGTAGCTAGCTACCTGCATTCATGCCCATTTTATTACAGTCCTTGATTCCATAACGGGCGCTTTTTTTCTCCAAAAAGTGATTATCCCATAAAGGGCGTTTTTAATTAACGTATTGAAAAATAAGGCATTTCAATGCAAGTGTCAGAAATTAACCATGTAATACAAGACTGGCACATAAATCGTTATGAAAAAGTCGTAAAATAAACATTTTAAAATTAAATAGGCCATTTTATTTCAATTTTTCCCAAAAACGTTTTCCGTAGATAATAGGTTTTGGAGTTAAAATCTACCTTGTCAAAAAATATCAGTGCTTTTGGAGTAAATTTATTTTTTGCCTCCTACTTCCCTAGTTAAACTGGGTGAACTTGTGAGAGTGACTTGTCTGATCAATTAACCAAACAACCCGGCCTGGTTTCAATCCAAGTGCCAAGTTCAATCTTACCTCAATAAATAAAACCATACATGATTACTTTGAGACTTTTCAGACTTTTCTTCACGGAAAAAATATAATTTTCAGAAACTCATAAATTATGTTTTTTAAGTTGTCATGGCCCATGGCGATGCGGGGAGCAAAAATACCTTACGAATATCCAATTTTACTGAGACGTCAAAAAACACCAAAATATTATACTGCAAAAGTTTTTGATATAATTAATCGAATTACTTACATTGACAACCAAAATCAAAAGCAGCCACAAATTAAAAAACATTTTCTCTATTTTTACTTTTAAAAATTGTATTCTGAGTCGTTTCAATTTCACGATTCGTTTGTTTTTGCCAAGTTTATTTTGCCACGATGAATTATACTTAGGGTGGTCGCGCGGAATTTCTGTCGAAAAAAATGGGAGATTCTATTTATCGAGTTAGGTCAAATCAAGGGCGGATAAAATAATACACCACATAACCCGTTATGGTAACACCATCAAATCTAAAAAACTCTTAACATTAGGGAATTTTGTGAACATTATGGGGTTATTAATTGATTATTAATGGCGTAAAGCGTGTGGTTAAATAATTGGTAATCGAAGTTAATCAAATCCCAAAAAGTGTTAACATGACGCAATTTTGTTAACACAACGGGTGGAAACCTAATGGGTTACGTTGTGTATACAATCAAATAATTATTAAAACTATCATTTGCCGGCGTCATACCATATGGACTTAACTTTTTTNAATTTAACCCCTAGAAACGATTTTCCTACCATTCCACAAACGAAACTTATGAATTCTGACGAACTAGATCAATATTTTCTGTAACTACTGGCTGGCCCGCGGGTTTGGTACCTAGCTGGAGCGAGTCTTAACATTTGTGGTCGCGAAAAAAACCCGTTTATGAGTACTTTCGCTACCACACCATTTGGTCGCGAATCGTTCTTTAAAAGATGAAACCTCCCCCAAAACACCCATTCGCGACCATAAATGGTCGGCGCTGAATAAGGGCCGATAAAAAATATTTTTTCATCAAATCAGGGCTTTACCAATGTTTTTTTATCAGTTTTTGATCCGTTGAAAAATAAAATTAATTTAATTTATCATAATTAATCTTAGTAATATAACGGTCGATTTTTTTTAACACGATATTTATTTGGCAACACCTGTAAATAAACAAAGTTTGAGTTAAAATATACCCAGTTAAAGAATGATGTTTTTTTAGATAATCTAACTTTGTCACAAAAATTTTCCTGCGCTCTAGGAGTTAAAAATTCCAAAATTGGTCGACGTAGTGAACTAGAAGAGGTTTTGATCTACATTAAAAAAAATAACTATTTAAAAAAAATTCTAAGCGTATGCTTAAGGCTCTAAAAATCAATAGCAAAGTTTGGCTAATTTAGCCCGATCAAGAAAGGAAACGACTCGGCGAAAGTTGCTACACGGTAATGACTCATGAGATAGAGCGTGTTTGAAGAAGCTTTTGAGCCAAGTTCAATGTTATTACCTGAGTAAATAAAACCATACATCTTAATATTATAGACAAGATATATTTTTATTTTGTTTTTTAACTGTCCTGCGCAACCCAGAAATACTTAAGCGTCATGCACCACGGTGGCCAGATTCGGTTGGTTAGGGTTAGTAGGTTTAACGTTACAAGATAGGGGGAAACTAAAAAATGTTAAAAGATGGGGGGAAACTAAAAAAAATAACAAAGTTAAACATAACGGCCCGTTGGGTAATTCGCGTATGAAATTCTAAAATCCAATTCAGTTGTCCGTTTTTATTTATCATAAACGGTTCTTCATTTATTTATGTCTAACTGTGGTGCTGACAAATGTTCCATATCGTCATGCGGAAATGTGGCAATCAGCTGCCACATGTTTTTCAAAAATCATAGTACGCCCTATAACCTAGGAATAAAAAAGGGGTAAAAAGTTGTATCGGATGGCGCGCGCTGATTCGAGAAAAAGTCCTGTAGCCAATGAAAAACAAGCTGAAAAAGCTGAAAACAAAAACCAATTTGAAAGTTGAAATTAGAATATTCTTACCTTAAAAAATGATATAATATCATATCCGAATTCCTCAAGTTTAACTACAGGTTCTTCTTCGTTCACCGAGTCCATCTTTTGACTAATTAATTCGGTGCCGACGATTCAATCATTTCATTGAACTATTCATGATACTTAATTCTTATCATTTTAACACCCATTTGAAACACAAACAAACCAAAAGTTTTCGATCAAACGTTTTCAAAAGTAAATCTTAGTGTCATTTTACTATTATGACATTTGATCTGGTTTCATTTTTCAATAAACAAAACAATTGCTCCAAACAAAGTTTTTCAACAACGTTTGCTTTTTACGTATATTTCGTAATTTGACACCCCCATTTTTTGTAATTTTTTTATGTTATTTTGGTGTTGAGAAATTAATGCTGGTCAATTGACTTCAAACATTTTATGAATGGTCGGCACCGAAGAGACTGGCCGAAAGATGGACCCGACGAAGGAAGAGGAAATAATTAAACTCGAGAAAGCAGAATATGACTTTCAGGTTTAAATATCATATTTACGGATATATTTAATTTTACTGAGAAAGCTATGAAGGGGCGGGCATGCGTTTTGAAAAAATAACCCGGTATATGGCCACCCGCCCCGTTTGGCGATCGCCGCCCT
>SCLG01003247.1:0-10942 GCA_004367875.1 Oikopleura albicans
AGATGTGCATGTCTCTCTAGATGTGCATGTCTCTCTAGAGGTGCATATCTCTCTAGATGTGCATGTCTCTTTAGATGAGCTAGTTTTTTTGGAAATTGAAAATGCACGTCTAGAGACCCCTGACTATAATACTTTTCTCGAAAAAGAGCGGCCCTTATTTGGCAATGTCGACCTTAAATTGGGTGAAGGGTACCATTTTTGGTCGCAAAAAAAGCTATTTATGATTACTTTCGCGACCACACTAATTGGTCGCGAATTGTTGTTCAAAATATGGCTTCGCGACCACATGGTCGCGAAATGGTGTTTTAAACAAGGTTTCGCGACCATTTTTTCCACTTAAAAACAGTGGCCGCGAAACCTCACCCAAAACATCACATGGTCGCGAAACCATATTTTGAACAATAATTCGCGACCATTCTGGTCGCGAAAGTACTCATAAACGGGTGTTTTTTTCGCGACCACAAATGGTTGCGAAAGTACCTCACTCCTTTACTTGAGGCGTCCCTTATACGGCAACTCCGTACTTTTGTTTTTAATATAGAAGTATTTTTTGGATGATCAACCCTGTTATAGAATGGATTATTAAACCGTGGTCCTCGACCACATCTTAACGACTTCGAACAATATGTTTCATGTGAAGATAACTGCGCATGCAGTAATAAATGTAATTCCTGCGACAGGAAATAGTTCATATCGTTGCTAAGTGTATATTTTAAAAACACCTTACGCGCCGTTATCTGACCAACTTGTAATGAACAAAAAGTTACGGAGTTTTGGCCACATATCGGCGTAGGGCGTAGGTGTATTTTCTAGGAAATATGCGTTTGCATTTGACTAGTTAATTTCATATAATTTCCTGGTAAATTTACACGGATCTCCCTATGGAAGTTAAGATCATACCACGCCACTGGTATTAGTTTTGTTACCTGTCATTGCTCATAATTTAACTCCCAGGGGTCCATTAGTCCAACTTTGGACTAAACGTCCTAAATGGACCAAAAAGGATAGTAAACCGGGCTTAATCGAATATCGCTGAAACACGGGTCTAGTTAAATTTTATCGGATAAAATATAAAACATAACGGAAAATATAACTGAACTTAAATTATTGTGCTTAAATTATCACAAGAGCGTTTAGTCCAAATTTGGACTAATGGACCCCTACGGATTATACATATATGCCACATGGAACCCCTGGTAGTTAAACGTTAAAATATGTACCTGAATTTACGATATGATATGAAAGATGTATGATGGTGATTTTGGATACGAGTTGCGACACTCTGGCTGAAATAAATTTAATTTCTTCGTTCTTGACTTCATTTTTTGATGCGATTTATGAAAAGCAAAGATATAAAAATTATCGACTTGGGGTCATTCAAAATGATGCAGAAAGCGACAAAATTCTCATTTCACCAGGTGGGCACTTTTTCGCCAAATGTTAGATATACAATGGTTTTATAGCGTTTCTGGCAAATTGTCTAGTCCAAAATGCGTAGGTTTATGTGGCCAATCGGCCGTAAAGATTTCAATCAATGTCATTGACCCGACCTGAAGAGAAATTTAACTGTTCGCCAACAGCGCAATTAAACCACTGTATGAAATTTACAATTTGTTGAAATTTTGACTATGCGTAGGTTTCCAATATGTTATATTGTTATACCATTATGGTGTAATTCATCTTGAAGTTTAACTCACAGAGGGAAGTGCGTGTAAATAGACACACAACTGGGTTTTTTCGTCGATTTAAGGCATATGGAGGCCCCGTAGGGTAAAACGTATATTGGTGATCCCCCTCAACTTTTCGAGAAAATTCGATTGACGGTGTTATTTTTTTTTGCGTAGGTTGGAGATTTCAAACAGCTCGCTAGTGGGCCCTGGTGGCCCAAATCAATTTCTGAATAGTCAGATCGACGTAGTTTGACGAGCTCTACAACTTGGCTTTACCAGTTTTTTTTGAATTATTGCGATTTATTGTCATTTTTTTAAGTGCGTGTTTATTTAAACGCATTTTCCCCCTACGGGTTCCCAAAAACTCCTTCCGCCTGAGAGTTAAAATAAACATAATTATACTTTAATAACTCACAATTAATAAATGTATACGTTTTCAATCGAAGTTCTAACAATGGAACAATTATTGATTTTTTTGTTATATTCCTAAAATGTCTGAAAGTACACTCTTTCAACTAAAAGTAAAAAAAAAACTCGGAAATTCGAGTTAAAGAGTGCAAGTTGAATTAACAGTTCGCAATTTGAAGCGATAAGTTATCGAGCAAACATGATTATGTTTTACTTTTAATAACCACTAAAACGTTTTGATATTATTAAACTCGTATTATTTACCAAGTGCCAACACAGCCAAATTCCAGGTGGTAATTTAATTTATAATGTTGGTTTTCTGGTTACCATTCTTACTCGCTCATATGTAGCCCCAACCCAACGCCCCCACGCCCCTACGCATTTTTGACAACCTTGGTTCATACTGGCGAACAATAAATACTGGCGAACACTAAATACTGGCGAACACTAAATACTGGCGAACATTAAATACTGGCGAACACTAAATACTGACGAACACTAAATACTGGCGAACACTAAATACTGGCGAACACTAAATACTGGCGAACACTAAATACTGGCGAACAGTAAATACTGGCGAACACTAAATACTGACGAACACTAAATACTGGCGAACACTAAATACTGGCGACCACTAAATACTGGCGAACATTTAATACTGGCGAACATTTAATACTGGCGAACACTAAAAAATATTCGCGAACACTAATAAATATTCGCGAACACCTCCGTTAAGTGTGGTTTATTTAAAAAAATCGATTGGAGTTGAGAAAATTTCCCAATTTTGAATTTACCGTCGGCATTTTTCGAAAACGATTCGAAACGTTTTCGCTTTGAATGCTCCATACTGTGGCCCCTATTGTTTAGCAAAATTCTCTATAATAGAGAACCAACAGCAGTTTGCCAAACAATTTTCAATGTCATTTTTTTTCAAACCAATTTTAGTAATGACCTATTAACCCGGAAGTGAAAAAATGTTTCTAATTTTAGCGGATGAATTGGTGAAAGTGAATCCTACGTTATTTCATCGTGATGTTTTACAAGTTTCACGATCACTCAAACGACTTCCAAATTTTGATTTGTTGGCTGCGCTCAAAACATCTATCAAATTGTTTGATGAAATTGAAAACGGTAAGAGATCATTTTTAGCGCAGGCTGCGGTATCGTTTTTACTACCCCGTGGTGGTTTTCGGAATTTGTCATCTTGTATGAGTCATAAGTTATATATTATGACTCATAATATCTGAGTAATGGCTTATGACTCATAAGTTAAAACTCATAAATTATAAAGTCATAATGTATGAGTCACAAAGAATGAGTAATAATGTATGCGTTATAATTTATAAGTCATAATGTTTTTGGCTATGAGTCATAATGCTCTTGGCTATGAGTCATAGCTCTGTTGTATTGTCGAATGTATTTCACGGGNTTTGATGTGTATTCTTATTTTGGGGGCGTTTTAGCAATTTTTTATTTGACCAAAAAAATGCTTCTGACGGAGCTGTTCTTCCGTTAAATTAAACTCTCCTGGAACGGTAGTAGGGCTTCCGCCCAAACGGAACTTTTCATCATTCTTTCAATTTCGTGACGTAAATAGGCTAGTAAATATACTGGTTATCAGGCAATTCAAGCTTAACTCTCAGGGGGAAGGAGTTTTTGGGAACCCGTAGGGGGAAATGCGTGTAAATAAACACGCACGTAAAAAATTCATAATAATTCGCAATAATTAAAAAAAATGGTAAAGCCAAGTTGTAGAGCTCGTCAAACTACGTCGATCTGACTATTTAGAAATTGATTTGGGCCACCAGGGCCCCCTAGAGAGCTATTTGAAATCTACAACCTACGCAAAAACACCGTCAATCGAATTTTCTCGAAATGTTGAGGGGGTCACCAATACCCGTTTTGCCCTACGGGGCCTCCATATGTCTTACATCGACGAAAAAACCAGTTGCGTGTCTTTTTACACGCACTTCCCCCTGTGAGTTAAGGTCAACAAACTGAAAAATAACATATTAAAAAAACGTTCAAAACGTTCTATTTTTCTGTTCAGTCAGTCAAAAGTGGTGGCCCTTATAGAACCAGCGTCACTTTTGGGACTGGGGTCCGTAGTCGGTTGATATTTTGTGATATTTCCGTGCAGTGTTTTTACGGGCTAAATGTAAGACAATTTTTTTTTTTGGTCGGCTGAGAGTTAAGTTATTTTACTCAAAATTGCGAAAAAAAAACGAGCGAATTAATTTACGGCCCTCAAACCTAATTATGTTGAGCAAATGGCCAAACAAGGACAACAATATAAAATAATTTATTTTTTTTTCTACAAATTACTAGACGAGTTCGATTTCCGCCCATATCCACTCAATCTTATTTGTTTTAAAATGTTCCACTTTACATGAAAATCAAATTTGTAAAGACGCTACATGTTTTTGAAAATCATTTCCTGCAGAAGTTAAGCATAATACAGGTCTTTTTGGAAGGAAATGTTAATGCGTCATCATGAATGTTAAAATTAGAAAAGTAAGGAGTTGAACTCATGAATTCGGGGACCCATTAACAAGTTAGCCGTTTGACCAATGACGAAAGAGCTCGACAAAATAAAGTGACGCATCTTTTGTGCACTGATTGGCTAATGCAATTTCAACCGCATCACTTTTTTTAATTAGATCTATTGGTTCCAAATTCATCCGTGTAACTCCTTATACACCACCTAACCATTTGACTTAACACATTTTTTCCGAAAAAAGGTGTTAATTCAAATGCAAATTGTTAAGTCAAATGCAAACTGTTAAGCCACATGGGTAGTGCGTAGGTTTAAACCCTGGAAAACTTGAAACTATAAAAAATGATATAAAACAATATAATGAACGAAAAAATCCAAAAAATTGTTATACACCGCCTGAGGGTTTGTCAGGCCATTTTCTCCTTCCAAAACCGGCCTGATAAACCCTCAGGCGGCTTGATAAACCCCAAGGGCGTAGGCGGAAATGCTGGAAAAAAAAAAGACAAAAAAAGGACAAAAAAGTGTTCAGTCAACTGCAAACTGTTAAGTCAAATGCAAACTGTTATGCCAAATAAACCTCCGGAGTTCAGAATTTACTATAACGGTAAAATCGTGAAAAAACGTTAAAAATTATAAATGGCAGTTTGGTGCAGTAAACTTCTAGTCAACTACGAAGCGTTTTTTCGGATACCACTTGACGAGGGGTACACACTTTGTTATGACTATGTGTAATTTTTTGTCAAACAAATTAACTCTTACGGGTACATGTGCTCAATCCTTACCTTTTCAATGTCGGATATTACACTAACTAGATAAAGCACTAAAAATGATTTCGCAAGAAGAATGTTCAAGTTGATTTGACTTGTCGATACACGGCTAACGTCATACGTTCCATTTGTTGTTTTCCCCAAAATAGATTCTCCGAAATGTACAAAATAAATTCCAAGTGATCTTTGTAGCATCGAAAAATAATCAATGAAAAAAGGTGCTTAACCATTTGATAATAAACGGCCCAAGTTCATCATTAGTTAAAATTGACCTTCAAATAATTTAATTGTTCCGAAGACTGGGAGAAAAAATCGGAACGTCTTGAGACATACTTGTGAAGTTTTAATTCAAAACAAAACAAGGTAATTTTCAGAAAAAAAATCAAACATTCGTGAAATATTTATAATATTATTAAACAATTGAGTCATGAAAGCGAATAGTATATAAAAACTCAGATAGCAATTGTATTTTTAAATAATGCAACCACGAACGCATNGTTGACAGTTTGTCACAAGTTGACAGTTTGTCACAAGTTGACACTTTGTCACAAGTTGACAGTTTGTCACAAGTTGACAGTTTGTCACAAGTTGACAGTTTGTCACAAGCTGACACTTTTGGGAGTTTTTTGGGCAAAAATGACGGAACAAGTTGACAGTTTGTCACAAATTGACACTTTTTGACGAAAAAAATGGAAACGAAAGTGTCAACTCGTTACGTCACTGACTGTATAACCAAAAGTGTCGGGTATGTTCAAGTTTATGCCCTGTAGATTAATTTCTGATAACAAACATTTCGGTTCATTTTTAGTTCATTTTTAGTTCAGTAAGACGACAGATTGTCGCGTTTTTGAAGTCAACTGTTTATACAAAAATTAGATCCGCTACTTACAGGCACTACAAACATTGAGTACTATGCACTGAATTATGTCCTATGCTGCATAGGCTATGCAAAATACTTGAAGTATTTGAATCAAAAGCTTTTGCACGTAGAGTAATCAAACTGAGATCAAATCTGGAATCAAAAACTATTTCGTAACATGTTGTAACATTTGATAAAAAACATAAAAGTTAGGTTTTTACATTTTTCGCGAGATATCCGATTGTATCGGTGACTCGATCATCAAAAGAATTTTGTTTTTGAAATTTTCACAAAAAAACTAAATTGTCTAAAAGACAAAATAATATCTTCAAAATTTTAGAACTACTTTGCCTTCTTATCTTTCACTTTTCATTCTGAGCTGTGACAACCCTAGTGGAACTTTTTTTTGTATTTTGAATTACGTATTTATTTCGTATATTTATTTATGCCCAGCATTTTTAGCGACGTAATCAATTTAAGACGTAGAATTTGAAAACATATACATTTTAGACGGTATATCTATTCGGCCGGGTTAACGCAGAACGAACTTGCCTGCTCCTACAACGTAACAGTGCACGATAACACGTTAACGTTGATCAGTTTTGTTTTTGTTTACGTTGGATACGTACGCTCTAATCCGGTATATCAAATACCGTGCTATTTTGTGCGTGTCGGTTAATGACAACATAAGCTTAAATTCATCCATATAATCATAAGACTTGATAAGATTTACCGTTTTGGTTTTTTAGGGCCTATAAAATGCTCTCTATCGCCAAACCCTATCATTTCGTTCCTATTTTTTTTTATTTCACTAGTATAATGTAAGGGGCAAACTGCATGATAAACAGTCAGGGGTCTTTAGTGTGAGGTCTCATTTTCGATTTCCGAAAAACGTATCGGAATATGCACATCTAGAGAGACATTGTTCACCGTACTCACGGAAAATGTGACCACTTTCCTGGAGGGTTGGTTAAATAACTCCATACATGCAATATTCGTATTTTACTCAAAAAACGCTATCATAGAGAGACATGCACATTTAGAGACTGCTGCCTGTATGTGAGTTTCATAAACTTCTTTTTTCCGTCCGCAATTTTTTCCAGTGTGAGAATTTCAGACTTTTGCTCACGGAAAAAGTAGAATTTTCTGAAACTTTATATACACCACCTAACCATCTGACTTAACACCATTTGACTTAACAGTTTGCAGTTGAATTAACACTTTTTTGTCCTTTTTTGTCTTTTTTTTCCAGCATTTCCGCCTACGCCCTTGGGGTTTATCACGCCGCCTGAGGGTTTATCAGTCCGGTTTTGGAAGGAGAAAGTGGCCTGACAAACCCTCAGGCGGTGTATAACAATTTTTTGGATTTTTTCGTTCATTATATTGTTTTTTTTTATCATTTTTTTATAGTTTCAAGTTTTCCAGGGTTTTAACCTACGCACTACCCATGTGGCTTAACAGTTTGCATTTTACTTAACAATTTGCATTTGAATTAACACCTTTTTTCGGAAAAAAATACAGTATAATACAGTTTGATCCGTACAACACGATGATGCAATAAGAAATTTAAAAAAATAGAGACGCGTTCTGACGCTAAAGAGCATTTTTCAAAAAAATGTATGTTGAGGTTATTTTTCTTAGAACATTGAATGGTCCATTTTCAAGCGACCATCTGACCGAAAGTAACATATCTCATTTTATGCCTATGAACTTCCACATTGAGAATTTGTAGACGGCGGAAGATTAAAGAATACAACATAATGAGTGTCTGAAGCTTTTAAAACTAATCACACTATAACCTTCTTGACAAGTTACAATTTTAAATCTCACAAACAGGACGTACAATTAAATATCTGATAACAAGCCGTTGGTAGTTAGAATTAAAATGATGGGAGTTATCCTGAATTGAAACTATTAACTATACACACTGAAAACGCTAAAATTTGAATTACACCACGTGCGCTGTTATCTGGCAGACATTTTCGCCGAAAAAAACATTTTGTTAGCTAAATAAGACTGCTATATCTGACGGGCAACTTTTCATTATTCGATTTTTTTTCTTCGCTTGAGCTCGTTTTTTTCTCGGAATGAAAGAAGAAGATAAAACCAAAATTATTTTTAATCAGTATTTTTATATTTTTCGATTTCATCAAAAATAATTCTTTAACATTTCAGAGAAAATATTTTTCAAATAAAACCTTTTTTCCAAGGAAACGTCCTTCGAAGCTTTTCTTTCATATTCTCCGGAAAACGTTTTTTTTTTGGACAGAACGCAAATTCATAAACACTTTCTCAGAAAATTTTTTTTTTCCGGGTAAACTTTGTCCCCGAAAAAAATTTTTATGCGAAAAAGTTTTTTTGTAAAAAGCTCTCCCGGAAGAAAAACACGCTGCCTTAGTTGGCGCCCCGCTTCCACTTGGTAAGCACTTACTTAGTATTTTGTTTTGGTTAAATACTAATATCGTGAATTATAATTCTGTTTTCGATCATATTATTGAAGATAAATTGATGATTCTCCAAAATCCTGAAAAGTGGTATAAACTCGGTCCACTTATGTTTAGGATCCACTTCAAAATTCAAGATGAATCCGGATATAATATAGTTTGTGTTTTTTTGCGCAAATTTTCTTATTTCAAGATGAACCGTTTTACTAATATTGCATTGTCATTTTCTGCACGTTTTTTTCAATTTTCAGAGAAACCGATTGAAACCGACCGAATAAGGTTACTATCGAGCTTTTTTGGTGGTTACTTTTTGCTAATCTCGGGGCTAATCTATGACCTTGTTTTCGAACCGCCTAGCGTAGGCCAATTTATGGATAAACAAACGGTAAGTGTTTTTTCTCTGTTTGTTTTCAAATTTTACTTTCCTCTAATAGAGAATTAACCTAAATTTATGCTTAATTTTGGTACGGTGTAGTTAAAAGAAAATACGCCAGTGTGGCGTCACCACAATTGTTTTGTCTTCGGATCGAATGCCTTTTTTTTATAATTTTCCGATTTATTCAACCAAAAATCAGGGTATATTTTTTTCCACTTTACGAACTTTTGAATTGGCCAAAAAAGTTCTCGCAAGGGTTTTTAATGGTACCCCTACACTTTCAGTCTTTTGGCCATTTCTCAATTTTCAATAAAAGTTCCCAAATTTCCATAGCGTCTGTGGGTAATTATTTTGGGGTTAAGGTTTTTAAATTTTTTTACAACAGTTTTTTGAACATTTATGCAATGGAGAAAAGTTTTTACCCACTTTTTTTTCTAATTCTATGTTTGGAGAATATGGGTTACGTTTATTCTTTTACCAACAAAAAGTTTAACTTCTGCGCTCCCAAATTTAATCTTCTGGTGTGCGCCGGATAGACCCAATTGGCCCTGTGTTCCAAAAAAAACATAACAAAAAACCCGCTTTTTTAGTTTACCTTTTGACGTTTTGAATTAACAAACGTCGTAATTTTATTTGAACTAACGCTATTTTGATGTTATATCGTCCTGATTTTTAAACTCGAAAAAAAAACTTCAGCGGAAATGCATATTTCTCCTTAAGTGCGGCACTTAAGAGGGGGATGACTGTAATACAAAAATATTAAAAAAAAGGAAATCGCCTTTCGGTGATTGGCCAAGCGCGCTCAAAAAAGACCAATGACAGGCCACATAGGCCTCAGACGCGCTGTCAAGCAACGTTACCAAAAAGTGGTAACATTATTTTTTTTCGCGTTTGAATATCACTCCGATATGACTACAATGAGGTTAAAACGCCATTTAGGGAACCGGAAGGTCAAATTAATTCCATATCTATGTATGAGGAAGTGTTGAGACAAGGATTTAAAAGATTAACAGTTAAGCCAGCCTTGTGGGAATGTTAAATACTTGTTTTTAATAATGGCAATTGTTAAGATAACGAGTGTGGAAGTCGCACAATGTTTTACAATAATGATTTAATAACCGCATGAAAAATGTCGGGATAAATTCTGTAAAACTTTCAATGCGGAATATTTTAATAACTCGTCATTTGACATAATTCACACCAAATATTTAAAGAAGACTAAAAAGAATCGTTTTGTGTGGACGTGCCTTAGAATTGGTCAATAACCTTGAACGCACCATTTGGAGTATTCTCGTGAAATCATAAATACTAGTTGTTCCCAGTTTACCTAAAAATACGGAGTGCCCTCAAATTTGCCAACAATATTTTTGAATAGTTTTAAGTTCTTAAAATACACCACCTAACCATCTGACTTAACACCATTTGGCTTAACAGTTTGCATTTGACTTAATAGTTTGCAGTTGAATTAACACTTTTTTTGCCCTTTTTTTGTCTTTTTTTCCAGCATTTCCGCCTACGCACTACCCATGTGGCTTAATTATTAGCAAATGAATTAACACCTTTTTTGGGAAAAAATGTGTTAAGTCACATGGTTAGGTGGTGTATAACGATTTTTTCGTTCATTATATTAATTTGTATCATTTTTGTATAGCATTTGCTTTCCAGGGTTTTAACCTACGCACTACCCATGTGGCTTAACAATTTGCATTTGACTTAACAATTTGCATATGAATTAACCTTTTTTCGGAAAAAAGTGTGTTAAGTCAAATGGTTAGGTGGTGTATATGTTATAGTAGGCACCGTCTGAATCGGTCTCGTTTCTTATGTGCCGAAAGGTTAATCCGCCGAAATTTCCCTTTTTGCGCATTCTCATTGGCCAAATATGAAGAAATTCCGGCGGATGCCTCTTTCGCCACAAAAG
>SCLG01003252.1:0-10100 GCA_004367875.1 Oikopleura albicans
CAGGGTAAGATATATTGTAGTAAATTCCGGTTTCGTACGTGTCGGTGTTCCACGCACTTTTCGTGATTTAAAATTTGCCGCTGTTTTATTATTAATAAAGCTATACAAATCGTTTAACGATCCCTTGCAATAAATTATCTTATACAGAATGGCCGCTAAGCAAGAGACGGTTTCCTGTTTTGACAATCCGTCCCTTACTTAGCGCCCTTATGTATGTTAAACTCGAAAAGTGTGTGGCGCATTAACTGAATGTAATTTTAGAATTAAAATAAATATTTTAGCGGAGATTTAACATATGGGGATACTATTACAATGAAGACTCGGATTTATGACGAATCAAATGGTTATTTCAATCCGAACTCTGGAAAATTTACAGCTCCGATCGACGGAATTTACTCTTTCCGATTATCGATCACAACATTCGATTCAAGCAAGCAGTATCACCGTTATCGGATATATGTTAAAGTTGGAAGCAAAACCGTGCATGAGATAAAAAGTGACGCAGCGACTGAAGGTACTGACTACGACAATAGTTTTTGGTCAAGCGACTTAGACCTAGCTCGAGGAGATGTTCTCTCGTTTTATATTTACGATACAGTAGGGCATCAAATTTATAGGTGGGTTTTGTTTAAGGTTGCACCGATTTCCCTTTTATGTTTTTGAACGTTAAACATGGACTGTTTTTGAACCCAAAAGTTAAATCAAAAATGCTTGGACTTCACTACGTGGAGATATTTTAATTTTTTAACTCCTTGGGGCACGCAATTTTTTTGCCAAACGATTTTCTAGGTGTTTGTCAGTTTCACGCGTTTTGTGAAAATACATTACGAAAATGCAAAATGGTGCAACCGTAAACAAAAACCAACATAGCGGTGCTTACGAAGCTACCTGGATGTCAGGAAAACTGCTCCGAGGAAAATAATAACAACTTGACGACTAAAAAGATTAAAGGCCTTTTTATTTTATATTGTGTACAAACTTCTTTTCTACAAATACGGTAGACGGTCTACCGTAGACCTATAGAGTTAGCAAACTGAAACTTAATAATGGTATCAGACTTATTAAACGATGTCGCATGTATTTGGAAAAGACAGGAATACAAATTTAGTACATAAATTATGGAGTTTATGGTTGATATTATATAAAGAAGCTAAATTTAAGCGATCGATTAACAAAATTATTCAGTACTAAATTTCAGTTTGCTCACTCTAGGCTAAACCTAATCGCGTAAAAATTAAATTGTTAGTTCTGTGATGTCAAATAATAAATCTAAGATATTTGTAATCTTGATTTTCCAGATATTTTGTCAAATTCTGACATTTTTAAGTTGAATCATGATGATGAGTCGGAAAAAAATACCCAACTGAAAATGTCAGAATCTACGAAATATCTGGAAAATAAAGAATACAAATATCTTAGATTTTAATACAAGTATGAAAATATAAATTACAGTCCTGACCTTCCAGTTGTGCACTTTTACAGAAAATTTTACGAGACTACCTAGTTGTGCACGTTTTTCAGACCCAAGTGTGATCAAACGACTTTCCACTTGTGCACATTTTTTGGGGCGAGGTTTTAAAAACGACTCTCGAATTGTGCACGTTTTTCCGAAACGCAAATTGCACAACTGGAAGGTCGGGACTGTATGTTTAAAGTCAAATGATTGAAGTAAAAGTAAACGTTTTATAACTACTAGTGAACTTTTTGAATAACAGTAGCTAGAGTTTTAGCAGATTTTAATAATAAAAAAGGTCACACGGTCTGTGACCTAAGTACCGATGGAGTTTCATGAAAATCGGCCGAGCTTTTCTAGAACCATCTTATAATATGCCGGCACGGACCGTGCCGCACGGTATTCTAGAAACACTCGGTCGATTTTCATGAAACTCAACCGGTAGTTCTAGATTAAATGGGTTGAATAGATTAAGATCAGCTGAGTTATTTAAATCAGGTTAATCTCAAATTAAAACGGAAAATTATTGTCAGAAGTATTAAATTACTGTAGACACTTCTGAAAAATTAAAGTGCCAAATAAAAAATAAAAACTTTTGATGTTGTTTACATGTTGTATTAAAAGTAGTAAGTGCCCCATTTACGGAATTTTTCAGCAAAAATGCGACATTTTAAAGAGGGGAGAAATAAGGGGCACCCCAGTTCGAAATAAACAGTGGAAAAATGGTCTTTATGTCATCTTAAAATATGCCGACACGGTATACTAGAAACGCTCGGCCGATTTTCACGTAACTCAACCGTTACCATAACTAAAAAAACTGAGATATATATTGCCAACAGCCTGTTGGCCGAAGCCAAAAAAACTCTTGTATTTGCTAACGGAATCCTTTCAACACGGTTTAATTAAATTTGCATGCAAAGTCTCTATGAAAAAGGGCATTGCTCCAAGTGCTTCATCAACGGAAACTATAATCCAAACTTGGGCACAATTTCCGAATGAAAGAACACGTTGAAAAATGGCCGTCTGTTCAAAATAATAATTCTTCGAGACTTGTCTACTAAATTGTTAATGCTTCAAAATCACTAGAGGATAAATTCTTCAATTAATTCTACGAGTTAGGCACCTACAATGTTACGTAATAGATAGCACTATTATATCACACTATTTTCACAATTCATAAATTATAGACTATATTCTTTACTAGGTTTAAGCCGCTGGAACCAGATTAAAGAAATAAAAATGTGACAAAATAAAATAAAATAGACTACACTTGATTACACTGAAAGTTCATAAGAGTAACAGATGCATATGACTAGTAATCCATTTTTATCACACTCATTTGCCGCCCTTAATCGGGCCGGTTTTCCCGGTCATGCTTCTTTGGTCGTCCGAAGTGAATTTCAACTTTGCCGTTTTTGATAGTAATCTCAGAGTTCGCAAAAACTGTGTTTACCCTTTTAGGGGTTTAACCGGGTAATACCGGAAGTTGGTCAAAACTACTGGTTTTTAGCCGCTATTGACTAAAAATTATCGGTTTGGACCAGTTATAGGGTAAATAAAGACGTAATACACAGCTTGAGGGTTTATCCGGGCCCTTGTCAGTTCTCTCATTGGATAATAAAAAAAATGATATTACGCAATTCCACGTTCGTGCGCTTATGAGACCACATTGTTTTGCACATTTTCCAGCTGTTCCACCTACGCCCTTGGGGTTAATCCGGCCGCCTGAGGGTTTATCAGGCCGGTTTTCGAAGGCGAAAGTGGCCTGATAAACCCTCAAGTAGTATATTCAAAATCTGAAACTAATTTTTAAAAATGACGGACAATTATCCCATAACTTTTATTTTTGATGATAAAACATCAAAAATCACCGGTTTTGGTCGGTTATCGGGTAATTTGAGGTCACATATTCCGAATATGGCATCAGTTTTTTTGCAAATCAGTTTAGGCAGCCTAGCCGGTTTGTTTTTTTTATCGAAAAATGCTGTGATTTTTGACCTTGAAATACGTAATAAAAGGTGGTAGAATTATTACTTTTTGACAAAAAGCGACCGCTTTGGAAGCAAGACTTATTTTAGCGGGGTACGGTCCAACCCGTAGAGTCCGAATTTACAAGTCTTGTCCTGGCTGTAACGATTTGGGCCATCCAACTGTAATAAATAGAACAATTTGTTGGGAATGTCTATTTTATTTTAAGACAGAGCACAACGTTCCAGAGTATAGAACAGTATCATATAAATAACTCGGTTTCAAAATTATAACAGTTCCAAGGCAATCAATAATAGCGCGACTGTAAGAAAGACAAGAAGAGTTTTGTACAAATAAAGCAGTACAGTAGTAGATCTATTTAGAACACATTTTTTTAAACCTCAAAACACTACTCTGGCCCTCGTATCAATATCAGTCAACTACTGATATTATATATATTTTTGACCTATAATATATTTAGACTATATAAGTCCGAAAAAGGGCATCGTCACAAAAAGGACCATTTTTGAATGGGCCCATTTTGGCCGAAACAGCGTCCGAAAAAGGAGCAGTCGTCCGAAAAAGGAGTAAGGACTGTAGTCTATATTATAGGGTATGTCCCTAATGCTGCTTGATGTGCCCTCGATACACAAAAACCGTAAATTAAATATACAATCAGAGTATTTCTTCCATTAGACCGATCGTACACCCCTGCGCTGTTATGTTGCCACCGTTTTTTGTTCTTTGCGTTGTTATTTGATTTTTTTTTATAATTTTTGGGATATACCAACATTTATCAAGTACTGAGCTGTTATCTGGTTGATTTTATTTCCGAAAGTTTCAAGATAACGGCGTAGAGGTGTATTCTATTGTAAACCATTTGTTTATTTTTTATTTCAAAATCTAAAAAAGTTGAGTACGTCTAACCCTTGAACACATATGCTGTAAGATAGATTCGACAAATCTGTGCAAATTGGTACAATTAGTTCAATGAGCAAAAAAATTAATTTTATTATTTTACAATATATTTTAGTTATCCGTTAAAGTCAAGCTAAAAGTTTTGCTTCTACCGTATGACTCATACGGTATGAGGTATAATAACGCGCTTCTCGCTTTTCGACTTTTTAAGCCTATAATAATACAACATTTGAGATAGCGAGAAGCACGTTATTTTACCTCATATTGTTTGTGCAAAAATATGGCACATATATAAATCGGAGCAATTCTTACAGGGCCAAAGCGAGGGCCAACATCAATAATATTTTCTTATTGAGCAGCCATGCAAAAGAGTGTTTTCGAGATTTTTTTAAATTATTTCACTTGAACGTAATTGGATCCTTTGTGGATCATATAACAAATATATCATGTTTCTTCACGTTTATTGGTTATCAGGTTTGAACCAATCAGTGTCTCTCTAGGATTATTAAGGCTTCTTCTTTCACCGGGCCACCATGTGGTCGAAGCTAATCATTTTTTTTTTGTTAAAATTAAAATAATCATGTAGAATTGTTATATAATCGACAAGTACGTTCGATAAAGTTGAATTTTGCGAACATGAATAGTATTTTTTGTCCTATTGAATTAAATTTGGTCAATTTTCTCAATTTTGTCCGGGAGAAGCCTCAGTTTAATTTCGGTTTGAGGGGTCCGGAAGTAATTGGCTTCGGCCTCGTCCATCGACTGCGCCATTGGCTGGCCAACAGTTTCTGGAAGCAATAGAGTTGACCCGCCGGCAATTACGGCGCATACGCCAAAGAAGGTGTTTGAAAACCAAGGCCAAGTCTGGTCTAGGCCAAAAACGAGTGGCGAAATGGCCCCACCGATACGACCACCCGCTGAGCACAGCCCGACAGCAGAAGCTCGGACACACGTTGGGTATAACTCGACAGTATAAATGTAAATAATGGCTGAATACGAATTCATTTACTGAAAAATTCAGTATTATAAAAAAAATTTGAAAATCCACGAAGTTTCCGAAAATGCTTTTTCATAACAATTTCAACTCGGGCAACTTAGAGCAATATAGTAGTGATTGTATATTTTGCATATCTTAATTTTGAAACATAAAAAAAATCTTGATTTTAAACGCGCTTTACCCTTGTGCTGCACACACTGCGCAATTATCGTGACAGTTTTTTTTTCTCAAAAAATATCCGAAAAAATAGACCATCTTTATACCGACTCGATGATGCCAAAATAGCGTTCAAAAGAATACGAATATTATCTAGAATAAAACGAAGTTATATGGACGTTTTTAACGCAAAAGCGTCCCGCAAAACGTGCAGGGGTGTATTACTACCGTGTGAGTTTCATGAAAATCGGCTTCGCGTTTCTAGAATAGACCGATTTTATTTTTCATTTCATGATGCCGAAAGTGGGGAGAAAATGAAAAGGAAAACTGGTGTATTCTAGAAACGCGCAGCCGATTTTCATGAAACTCACACGGTAGTAAGTGTACCGTAACCGGATATCTAATCTCCGATTCTAGTTGAGAAAGTCCCGGGTTCGATCCCCTGAAACATCTTGTTTTTTTAAGGGTCTCAACGACGGAAATTTCCGCTCTTTAACGGAAATAAAAAAAATCATAAATGTATATGAATCCGTAGTAAAAAGGCCACTAGACGCAAATTTTCCAATAAAGGCCAGATACCGTGCAATGCCAGCCATTGTTACATTACAGACGCCTTCTGAGTACACAGGGTTCTGGTCACATCCATCCGACAGGGCCACATTACAATTGGCATAGTAATTTAAGAGCATAGCCCCAATGCATGAAAAGCCGCCGATGAAAAACATCAAACTCAAACTAAGTCGTCTACCAAGTCTCGTTTCGATAATAAATGGAGAAGCGGCCTACAAAATGTAAATTACAACCGGTTGCCAAATAAAGGCCGCTCAAATGAGGCTCGGTAGCGCCATATAAAGCCCTTTTTTCGAAAAAAAATCAAGAAAATAGTAACAGAAAACGCCCGGAATTCATGACGAACCCTGAGTATTACTAGTCATTATTTAGTTTGACTCAAAACTGCACTGCTTATGTTTGAAAAGCGCAGTGTTGGAAAAGTTGGCCAACGCTCCAACACAAATTTCCTCAACGCCCAACTTTTCCAACGCGTTGGTTGGGCGTTGGCCAACGCACCCCAACGCCCAACGCTTCCAACACTGGAAAAGCGTGTAACACATCTTCAAACGTCATATGTGAGAAAAAAACTCATTGCGTAGGTTAAAAAACTCATTGCGTAGGTTAAAAAACTCATTGCGTAGGTTAAAAAAACTCATTGAGTAGGTTAAAAAACTACTACAGTATCTATATTTTATGTGTTCCATAATTAAGAGGTAAATAATTGAAACTCCTAATTAAAAAATATTTGAGCATTTTGCGTTTTCGTTCAACACCGGTAACTTTGAAAACATGAGCAAAAATAGTTGATGATTTTCCGCAAAAAAAAAGTGAACCAAATGAACCTTTTGAATTTGATTTTCACGCTGGCCGACTTCATTTGTACCGTCCAAATTATATCTTTATAATAAAAAACCAGCAAAATTGCAGAAAAAAAAAATACTCGAGAAATAATTAATTACCTTGGCCAATGCGTCGAATAAAGCACACAGAGCATTATTTGCAAAAATGTCTCCCGATAATGAGCCGGCATTGAGCCCAAGACCATAGTAGACCATCGAAGTCACAAACCATCCATAAAACATGATAAATGTAATTTTGCGCATATTTTTGTACTTCATTAAATCCAGACTGGTATAGTTTGACTGGGTAGTGCATTCACTTTCGACAATTTTTTCCTCAAACATATCCAGGAATTTATCGTCGAGTGAGCCGCCGCATTTGGCGGACATTGATTTGAGCGTTTGGCGCGCTTTGGTGTACTTCTTTTTCGCGTAAAGCTTTTTTTATGGTCTTTGACCAGTTGAACATAAATGGGTACCCGATATAGCCAGTAGGGACCTACCACTTATCTCGCTACTAATTACAGTTTAAAAATAAAACTCGCGACCCCTGAACGGTCGCGAAATGCTATTTTTAGGTAGCTCATTGACCCCAATTTGATCGCGAGATTGTGTCCGAAACAAGATCTCGCGACCAAATGTAGTACCACTTATCTCGCAACTAATTACAGTTTAAAAATAAAACTCGCGACCCCTGAACGGTCGGAAATGCTATTATAGGTAGTTTTTTTGACCCTAATTTGGTCGCGAGATTGTGCCCAAAACAAGATCTCGCGACCAAATGTAGTACCAGTTATCTCGCAACTAATTACATTTAAAAAATAAAACTCGCGACCTCTGAACGGTCGGAATTGTTTTTTTTTCGGCAGTTTTTTTTTTGACCCCAATTTGGTCTCGAGATTGTGTCCAATACAAGATCCCGGGACCAAATGGTCTAAAAGTGGACATATCTATGGCAAAAGTTTTTTTTAACTTATCGTCGGTCGAAAACTATTCCTAAAACAGCATTTCGCGAGTTTTGTTTTTTGAAATTTGATTGGTCGCAAGATTACCTCAAGCCGCTAATCTCGCGAAAAGTTGCTTATAATAACGTTTTGGCAACTCTAATTTCAGATTTTTGGTCGAAAATTGTCAAAATTTTGTCCAATTCTAGTTTTTGCATAAATTCTTGATTATCAGAATCAGTTTTTGAAAAAACACAAAAAGATCAAAACCATTCCCATCGGGGCGACGAAGGCAAAAAGAAGTAAATAACAAAGAAAGGCAAGGCAAAGAGCGAAATAACCAATTGCATATCATGCCAGTCGCGCTTATAATACGCGATAACGGAGAGTAGCGCGATGCCCAGCTCAAAAAACTGTAAATGTTGACAGCCCAAGTAAGTGCGTGCTTTTGGCCCCAGCACCTCCATAATGTACACATAGCTGACGACGACGCATGCATGGGCAAAAGCACCGGACAAGAAGCGGAAAAATGTGAATAAGTACGGGTCATTCACCCAGTAAAGGCCCAAATTTGAGAGGAAACCGCACACCATCGCCACCATGAGGCCATTGCGTCGCCCAATACGATCTGAATAAAATTATCATCAGTTTTAACACGGCTCCGCCAAATTTTGTATGGGTTAAAAAATAGAAGGGAAATCTTCAAACATGGACCTGGGTGGAACCACAATAAGGTACGTCCAGTCATGGTACGTCCAGTCATCCATCTCATCCATCTCACAGCACCATTTTCCAAAGAGCACCACCATCAGAAACTACATCGAATTAAAACATGGCAAACATTAATAATGCAGATTAATTTTTTCGACAGGCTATTCCCAGGTGATTAGGGTTGCTAAACTAAAATTAAAATGATTTTCTTAGATCTACACACATTGCCCTAAATCTAAAAATTGGAACAAAATTCTAAACGGGATTTTGTCCATATTTGTCCATATCAAAATTTACATTTTTCATTTTTTTTTCATGAAAGTTGATTATTATTTTCCCCCATTGGGGGCATTTAAGAGCAGATCGTGCAAATCTGAAGGAATTCAAAACTATTAGTTACACTAATTGTAATACACCAGGTGCGCCGTTATGTTACACCCCGTTTGCAAACCCCGTTTGCAAACAAAAAAATCCAGAATTATCGCCCACGCACTACGCCGTTATGTTGCAATTTGTAGAAAAACACGTATTGCGCAATATTTTCGGGTTACGTAATCACTATTTTATGTTATGTTACAATTTGTACAAAANACAGCACCATTTTCCAAAGAGCACCACCATCAGAAACTACATCGAATTAAAACATGGCAAACATTAATAATGCAGATTAATTTTTTCGACAGGCTATTCCCAGGTGATTAGGGTTGCTAAACTAAAATTAAAATGGATTTCTATGATCTAACACATTGCCCTAAATCTAAAAATTTGAACCAAAATTCTAAACGGAAAATTAGAAAAAAATACTGGAAAAAAGGACGTGATTTGAACGGTTTTTTTTGTTTCGTTATCAACTTTTAGAAAACAACAAATATTTTTAGCCCACGGGGGGTACTCGGGTTCAACGGTAAAATTTCCTTTTTCAATTCATAAATCGAGTGGATTCTAACTCGTAGGGGGGAATTTGTCCATATTTGTCCATATCAAAATTTACACTTTTCATTTTTTTCATGAAAATTGGTTATTATTTTCCCCCATTGGGGGCATTTAAGAGCAGATCGTGCAAATCTGAAGGAATTCAAAACTATTAGTTACACTAATTGTAATACACCAGGTGCGCCGTTATGTTACACCCCGTTATGTTACAATTTTTTTGCAAACAAAAAAATCCAGAATTATCGCCCACGCACTACGCCGTTATGTTACAATTTGTAGAAAAACACGTATTGCGCAATATTTTCGGGTTACGTAATCACTATTTTATGTTATGTTACAATTTGTACAAAAAAAAACACCTATTGCGCAATATTTTTCCCGTAGGATCCGTTATCTTACAATTTATAATTGTTTGCCGGTTTCCACCGAAATCGCCTACGCACTGCGCCGTTATGTTACAATTTTCCATTATGTTACACTTTTTTTTTGGTTTGGTAACATAGCGGCGCACCTGATGAATTTTGTAGCCAATTCATCAAAAAGGATCTAAAAGTTATCATCTGAATACCGTCCTGTTAATGCAAAATGCAGAAATTCTGTTTTTGCCTGTTTTTTGGCAAAAAAGGTTA
>SCLG01003257.1:0-12100 GCA_004367875.1 Oikopleura albicans
ATTCAACCCAATAAAACAATGGACATTGATCCTGCAGAAGAGTAAGAGTTGTCCCGTTATTCCCACGAGAGTTAAAGTTGACTGCTCCAGAATCATCATCGACGGTGTCTTCGTTGTTATCTCGCATATATTGGGTGTTTGACGCCCAACATGTTTTTATTGCATAACTAGTAAAAAAAATGAATATTTCCATTTTGAGGTGATTTGTTATAACCAGTGTTGGAAGCGTTGAGCGTTGGCATGCGTTGACAGATGGGAAAATTTGAGCGTTAGCCAACGCTTACGTTAGGAAAATTTGAAATGTTGGCCAATGCTTGCGTTGGCCGTTGGGAATTGTCGTAGCGTTGGCCAACGCTGCCGTAGGCGTTGGGAAAATTTGGAGTGTTGGCCAACGCTTGCGTTAGGCGTTGGGAACATTTGGAGCGTTAGCCAGCGCTTGCGTTGGGCGTTAAGAAAATTGGGAGCGTTGGGAAATTTTCAGCGTTGGCCAAGGCTTGCGTTTACGTTGGGAAAATTGGAGCGTTAGTAAAAATGGACCGTTGAACAACTTTTCCAACACTTTTTTCTTACTTGTATGTTGTTTCCCTAATTTCCGAAAGATAAAGTTTAACATGTTCACCCAGGCCAATTGACGATCCTGAACTAATATCACTTCCGTTCCAAACCGGATTTCGACCAGTACCACCCTGGTCTAAACTTAACCGAACATTTTCCCATATGCTATCTTCATCGACGACATCGGCAATAACGCCAGGATCGTTAATTCGCACGACACTTTGGCCATTTTCTTGAAAATTTGACGGAACACGGCATGTAATCATTGTTTGGCCAAGTTGTTGAATATTCCCACCGGCTCGGTTATCGTCAACATTTGGGATATAGATCACAGTAAAAATTGTAAAATTTTAGAATAGATAAATCTGAAAACGGTTTTCCTTTAGCTCGTTTATTGAGGGTGTAGACGGAGACCGGAAAAAAAACCTGGAAACAAATAATTTAATACACCACCTAACCATTTGACTTAACACCATTTGGCTTAACAGTATGCATTTGACTTAACAGTTTGCAGTTGAATTAACACTTTTTTTGTCCTTTTTTTGTCTTTTTTCAGCATTTCCGCCTACGCCTTTGGGGTTTATCACGCCGCCTGAGGGTTTATCAGGCCGGTTTTGGAAGAAGAACGTGTCCTGACAAACCCTCAGGCGGTGTATAACAATTTTTTGGATTTTTTCGTTCATTATATTGTTTTATATCATTTTTTTATAGTTTCAAGTTTTCCAGGGTTTTAACCTACGCACTACCCATGTGGCTTAAAAGTTTTCATTTGACTTAACAATTTACATTTGAATTAACACCTTTTTTCGGAAAAAAGGTGTTAAGTCAAATGGTTAGGTGGTGTATTACACCACCTAAAACGTTATGTTAACAAAATTCAATAATGTTAACAGTTCTTGACGTTTGATGATGTTAACATAACGTGTTAGGTGGTGTATTTAATATTATTCTATTTTTTAAATATTTAAATCTGAACTCGGAAAAAAGACGAAATTGAACGAAGAAATGAACGGAAAACTCGGAAAACAAAATTAAGGAGAAAAATATTTTCGTTTTAAGGTTTCTACGTTGTTGTTATTATCCATTTTAAGGACGGGTGATTTGATTTGAAAAGATTCTACGTTTTACATCCCTTGTCAAAATCGAGATAAACAAAATATTCGAACCAAGATATTCCAGAATCATCAGAATCGCCAAATGAAGAAGGAATGGTTATGTTACATTTGTCAAACGGAGTACTTAGTAACAGATTGATTTTTATGAATAATATACACCACTTAGACAGTTAACTCTCAGGGGGAAGGAGTTTTTGGGAACCCGTAGGGGGAAATGCGTGTAAATAAACACGCACTTTAAAAATTCACAATAATTCGCAATAAATCAAAAAACTGGTAAAGCCAAGTTGTAGAGCTCGTCAAACTACGTCGATCTGACTATTCAGAAATTGATTTGGGCCACCAGGGCCCCTAGAGAGCTGTTTGAAATCTCCAACCTACGCAAAAAACACCGTCAATCGAATTTTTTTCGAAAAGTTGAGGGGGGTGTCTAAAAACCAGTTGCGTGTCTATTTACACGCACTTCCCCCTGTGAGTTAAGATGCGAAAGTATTGTTAAAACTGACAAGATAATTGCGCAGGTCTAGGCTCAAATATGATCAAGATAATTGAATGCTAGTTCTCTTGGTAGACAAAAATGATAAAATATTAAGAAAAAATGACGAAATTTCGTGACGATAAATGCGCAAGGGGCTAATAAAAACTAAAGTACTTGTTCGACGTTAATAGTTTTTAAGCAACTATGAATTTTTATTGAACTAACCCTCTTTAGAAATATTTTTACAACCCTAGACGGCTGATTGAAATTTAAAAAAAAAGTTCGGCAAAGTTTCAACCTGTTTGCTAAACTTCCAAGAGTAATAAGTGCTATTAGCAAGACACTCTGTTTCGGCATTTTGTCCACCGTAGTCATCTGAATTACCGGACAGAAAAGCACTTGTCCAGTTGACATAAGGATAAAAAAGTATTCTACAGGGTTCATCGACAGTTATTTCGAAACCTTCATCATCACAGGTTGCTGACAGCAACTCGTTTGGGCACAGACTAGCGGCTGAATGAGACAAGGCAAATTACACAGGATGAGTAGTTAATGGGCACCCAGTTTAACTCATGGGCACCCATTTTAAAACTAACACGCCAAGTGGCCTGATAAACCCTCAGGTGGCCTGATGATCTCTCAGTGCGTGGAGGGATTGGCGAAAAACTTTCTGGAAAAAAAAGTGGCCTGATAAGCGCACGAGCGGGCAAAGTGGCCTGATAAAGGAGGCCGCATAAACCATTAGGCGGTGTGATTAATTTTATTGTTGAGTTTGAAAAAGTTTTTGTTGAGTTATCTATTTTAAAGTTAAAATAGTCAAAATATTAGCAAAATCAAGATCTAAAAGATCGAGCTATTTGCATTGACTGAAAGGGGTTAAGTTTACCTGACTCAAAAAATCCTGTATAAGTTGTCGATCCAAATCGAGAAACAAAGGCATCAAGGGCATAAGTAGTACATCTTGAATGAAGGTTCTAATTATTTTAAATAATATTAATCTTAGTTTTTATTAAAATTTGCGACATTGTCAATAAAAATTTGTTGGGCAAAAGTTAGATATGTCAAAATTATAATGGCGGCATTCTGAACCTCGCCTAGCACCACCAGTAACAAACTCTCAAAACAGGCTCAGAAAAATAACTCAAAATTCAATTTGTTATTTTGGTATAGGGAGTTTTTGAGCACGCTTTTATCATAAAAAGTGGCATGGCCAATGACCTCACTTTTGTCACGGAAATAAGATAAAACAAGGTTTGTACGAAATACTTTGTGCGCAAATTTTTTTTTAAGAAACAACGATTATCGTTCAAATCAGATAATTTCACTTGTACGTAAACATATAACCCCACCATGTCAATTTTCATATGGTCGAAAGGGTGGCAAGCGGAAAGGTTTCAAAAGGAATAAAGTAGACTTCGTCTCTTTTTTTTTGAGACAAAATCTACCTTATCCACTTTCGCCTTTTAGCCTCTTTTACTTTCTTACATTTTCGCCTTTATCCAATTTTTTCCTTAGACGCTAGTTATCAGCTATAAGTTATAGGCTATAACCTTTATGCATTTTGGCCCCTTTTTTGATATTTGAATTGAGATATTGCGTGAGTTTTTAGTGGGTATCAATAAAAACTGTGGCCGGTTTTTTGGAACGAGTAAGTTCAGTAGGAAGATTAGAGTGAGCAACGTTAGTAAGCCTGTCCTAAAGCCTCGGTGTTATTGCCGGGGCGGACCTCGGGGAAGAAAAAGGAGTACTAAGTGGGGATGAAAAAAGAGAAACGATTGAAAAAAGTCGAGCGCTCGTTTTTAATCACGATTATTGATAGGAATGAATTTCATTCTTGGTATCTCTAGTTAATGGTATCAGACACATAAATCTTCTTATTTTATTATTCGCCTGATTTTGCAACTTTTTTGTCAAGGGAAGTTTTGTGATTTATGGTTACTCCTCTTTAGTAAATTCTCGACTTTGAAACTTTTTGCTTCAGTAATATTTTCTAATTTTTGGAAATCGTCATCCTCAATTCACCTAATTACCGTTCGAGTTCGGTTATTTTCTAACAAAACTGAAAAATTCTAAGAAAAAATCTTTATATCTTCTTGGACACAATCTCGGACAAATTTTTTTTTGTTGTGCATACTGTATTTAATTATTGTGAGCCAATAGGACCTATTTATCAAAAAGTGATCATATTGTAAAATTCATAAAAAGCCTGAGGCAAGCTCTAGAATTTTTCGAAGATCAATTTTTTTTGACCTTCGAAAAACTCTAGAGCCCTCTAATGACATTTTATGAATTTCATTTTCACACTTTTTCGTATTAAGTTCTTGAGCTCTATAATATGGCCAAAACAATTTTTTTAATAAATAGGCCCTATAGGCCCACAATAATTAAATACAGTATGCTCAGCGAAAAAAAAAAGAAATTTAGTCCAAGATTGCTGGCCAAGAAGATATGGGGTGTAGAAACCCGTTTCCAGTAATTCTCAAAGTCGAGCTTTCATCATACAGTGCAAAACTCGAGGCTGTCTGTTAATTATCGATTTTTTTGACCTGGCAAGCGCGTCATTTCATTGGCTTAACACGCATAATATCACGTTGCATGGTCTCCTAATGGACCAATCACAAACTTTCACGCTTTTTCAAACTTACTGGAAGACGCGAAGTACGAAATAACNTAACTGGAACAGAAAACAATTTTATGACATATTACGAGCAGTAATCTGTTTAAAAATCTCTGACTTAGCTTACTCATTTTTTTTCTACATATCTAAAATAATATTATATTTTGACGTGATATACATCACAGTATTTATTCAGTGATAACAAGGTCGCATATTTTTCATAAAATATTTAAACTTACAAGCGTCAAATTTTGCCGACTTTGTTTTTGAATAATACAAAAGCCGAACCACACGGTATAAAAACACCGCCAAGCCAAAACAAAATGCTCATAATAAAGCCAGCTCCAAAAAGGCCAGCAAAGCCAACGGCAATAAGTTTGAGGTGAGAAAGCCAATAAAAGTAATAAAAAAATCCAGTAACGGAAAATTAAAGCCATAATTTTTTGGTTGAGTTGTTATTTCCCTAATCTAGACTAACAGATTAGAAGCCTAATCTGTAAGTTCGATTTTTGGAACATACAAAAACATAAAACAATTTTTAGTCAAAATTAATATGCAATTGCAAATTACGCCAAAAAAATTCAAGTTCATAATTTGGCCTCTAGATAAAGTTAATGTCTTCAAATTGCATTTTATCCATATATGAAGTCCATATTATACAATTTTTAAGGATATTATAGACTATATATGACACTCTAGACTCTAGAGTATAAAAAATAGTGCCTAATTGCTTATATTATGAGGGTTTATCCGACCCCCGTTATCGGGCCACTTTTCCCGCTCGTGCGCTTATTCGGCGATTTTTTTTGCAAAATTTTTTTTTCGCCTATACGGTCTACGCACTGAGGGTCAATTTGATTGCTTCATACTATGAAGACTGTTGATTGCCAAGACTTTTAAAAAATTACTGTCTAATCGAACATGCGATTACGATTAAATAGTGGTAACATAACGGCGTAGGTGGTGTATTATTCTATGGGTATGGCAAAAATCGAGGAAAGTTTCGTATCATTAGTCATTTGAATTAAAAATGAGTGATATACACCACCTGGCTACGGAACTTAACAAAACGTTGGGGAAAAGGTGTTTAACGGCGAAAATGCCGAAAAACGTTTAGAAAACTGTTAAGTTTAAGGAATTTAGTGTTTCTTTCAAAACAGACAAAACTGTTAAGTTCCAAGAATTTAGGCTTTTTTCTAGATTCAGCTTTAATTTCGGAAAAAAAAACTTGATAATTTTCACTATAAATAAAATGGGCTCATGGGCTCATGTAAAAAATTCTTTAAAAAAAAATTAAAAAGTTACTTTTCCTCAAAAGTCCTTTCGAACTGCCGAGGAAAGTTGAGGAAAGTTGAGCTTTTTTTAAGAGCTGACCTTGTGAGCTGAGGAAAGTTAAGCTTTTTTTCTTCAACTGGGCAGGAAAGTTGAGGACAGTTAAGGAAAATTTATTTCGCCTTTCGACTTGTTAGCTAAGCTTTTTTTTTAATCTAACCTCGACAGTTGAGGAAAGTTGAACTTTTTTTTAAAGCACGAGTGAGAAACGGGACCTCTTTGGGCAAAATTTTTTTCACTTTAGAATTCATAAATCTTAATTAAAAACGCCGATGCTGGTTCACGCCAAATTTATCCGGCAGCTTTTTTTTCAAACGTTTTCGCCGACACACTTCGCAGTTATACACCAGATATTTGGTGGAAGCTGACCTATAACTGCGCAGAAAGTATACATAAATGTTAATGATGCTAAACCATAGTTGGCGGGGTCAAATTAATTGACGGCGCCTCCGGCGCCAAAACTTTTTATCATTAAGCTTACCATTCAAATTCAAGCTTTTTTATTAGCTAAGTTTACTTTCATAGTATTGTACGTAAAATTATGCGGAAATATACAATTGCAAATTACGACTGCAAAATGCAATTGCAAATTACGCCATTAATTTGCAAAACTAACTCAATTGCAAATTAATTGCGTAATTTGCAATTACATTTTGCTGTCTTAATTTGCAATTGCATATTTCCCTCCAAAATAACCGAAGTCCATGTAAAAGCAAACTTCTGGAAAAGAATCGTGGACAGGCTACGCTTGTCATACAATTTTCTAGGTAATCACATGTAATTCGTTAATAATTAAAAAAACTAAATACCCACGAAATCAAAAATTTGGCTGTGTTTACGATGATAACACTCATACTGTAACAAGCAAGTATGATTTAATATAAATGAAAAATCAGCGACGTTGTAGTTCATACGTTGTCCATATTATAAATAAAGTGACATATAAGACCACGGTTGCATTTGGTTGAGTCATTAATTTACATGATTCATTTTTGATGAGAACTTAATGACTTACCATTTTGGAAAATTTGGCNCACTATCCGCCACTGAGATCTAATGTGTGGATAGTGGTTGAAAGAAAGCCCTCTTTCGACGACAGAGAGCTTGATAATCTCCTATAATATGTTTTCACGCAACAACCCAAAACGTGGCTGTAAAGCGAAAGAAAAGAAATTGGAAAATATGGTAAATAGTAAAAAAAAGTGTTATTATTTTCCTGAAGATCCAACTCTTGCAGATAATGCACAACCTCAGATGGAATAACCTTCGTAAGCTGTGGTTAAACACACAGCCAATGCGTCGTTTAAAAATAGAAACAATATGTATTTTCAAATCGCATGAAAAATATGAGTCATTGACGTTCGTATAGTTCGTATAGTTATATTGTAATCGTAAAATTGTAATTGTAAGATCCCAATGTATCGTACAGAATCGCTCTAGATTCTAGAGTCTAGAACGTAGTTGGGCCAAATTACGATTTACTAGAGTCGCCAGAAATTTAAAAAATATTTCTGAGACACCACACCTAGCTTTTCATTTTCTCAAGAAAATAACTTATATCTCGTCTACACGATTACGTGGCAATCCGGTTTTAAGACAAACCTTAGTAACTAAGGCTTAGTTCCATTGCCATAAAAACACCAAGCAATTGAAACATACAATATTTTTTTTTTGTTGCGGAACCTTAACCTAAATCGGCTCATCGGACTTTTGCTTTCGTCATCTTTTATTTTAATTTTTTCATTCACTTTGACGTTGACCAATGTGCATTTTAGAGCACCTTTAAAAATAATACACGTATACGAACCATATGTATATTTTTTGTAACAAAAGAATAGTTAGTTATCATTACCGGTTTTAACTTAAACTTTTAGTTGTAAAATATTTTTTATAGAGGTGATAATGACATAAATTTGCTTTTATTTATTGGGTTAAAATTTTTTTGATCTACTACGAACCAACCAAATTTCGACGATGAAGATTTTTGCGTCATTTTTCGAAAATCATTGGCATTCGGGTTCTTTAAATTCCAAATTAAAATTTAAAATTCATACCACTGTATTTTTTTTTCAGAATGCTAAAGGTGAGACCTTTAAAATTAAACCTTAATTTTTCATACGATGTCGCCTTAACGCACACTAAGCACGTAAAGAGGGATAGAAATTTGTATCCCGGTGGTGAACAAGCACTAGCAGAGCGGCGGAGAACACGGGATAAGGTTTTATCCGGCCCGCATAAGATATTTGATGTCGCCACATTCTCCTTATTATTTTTTTGGGGTTAGGTCTATTTTTTTTAACGTTTTTGTAGTTTTAACAAGGGTTGAGGTTCCTCAAATTTTAATAATAATATGAATTCATAACTTGTGAACTTATACGTATAATTAATCTCCAAGTTAACTCCCAGGGGGCACCGTGTGCCTTTTAGTCACACAAGGCCCTTTTTTCGGCGGTTTAAGGCATAAGGAGGCCCCGTAGGGCGAAACGGATACCGCTGACCCCCCCTCAACTTTTCGAGAAAATAACATTGACGGTATCGTCGAGCATTTTTACCAANTAAGTTTTGAAAAAAAAACTCTTTACGGTACTCGAGAAACCGGCAAAAAACCGATATCTCCCGGATATCGAAAACCCCCCAGAATTTTATTTTTTTATCGGATTCTCCGTGCAAAACTGTACCATGACTCCAAATTTCAGCTCTTTAGCTTGTTGTTAGATCTTTAAAAACCGTTTTCAATTCTCGCTCGGCAACCCTAGGTCTGGTTATAAAATCGCTACAAAAAATGCGCCTTTAACCGGTCAAAAACCCGTCAACGGCCAGTTTTTGAAAAAAATAGTGGCCTGTTAGTGGCGCATCCTGTGTATAGTATACTTGTAATGCATTTAGTGATTGTTGTGCGCACAGTCAGAGCTCGGCATAATTGGCTCGGTTTGGCTCGCTGAAAGCCAAAAATGTCAATTTAGCTCGGCTCGAAAAATTTATTCGCTCAAAAGTCGAGCCGACCCAAAAAGAGCCAATTATGCCCAGCTTTGCGCACAATACGACATGTCGACAGTACGCCCGCAACGCGACAGATTTTGGCTAAATGAAAGTGTCGCGTTGCGGGCGCATGGACTATATTATAACATACTTACTATTTTTTCTGTAAAACAACCATCTAACCGGTGACTATTAAAACTAGCACTGCTACTGTGAGATTCTATATCAGAGTTCATTTTGGATTATATCTCAGTATTTAATGTCATGATTAAAATCAGATTTTATTTAATTATAACATACATTTGTACATATTCGTGTATATATTTACTATAGAAATAATATTGTTGCATTGGATTATGCATTATTAGTGACAAAATTTTTAGAAATGCAGAATAATCATAATGAAAAACACAACGAAAAAGATTTATTTCACATGGTATGTGAGTTTAATTATGTAAAAGGTCAAGGTTTACTAAATTGAGTATTTTTAACCTGGCCTATTGCGAGGGAATCATAAAGGATTACTACGAATTTAAACAATTCACAAATCTCTCTCTCTCTATATATATATACATGTATATTTAAAAATACCAAATAAAACACGGATCTTCCATTGAGCAGTGTTCGAAAATGTTGGCCAACGCTCGGATTTTTCCCAACGTCCAGCGCAATATCCCCTACGCTCAACGTTTCCAACGCGTTGGTTTGGCGAACGCTTCCAACACTGCCCTTGAGTTCTTCCTTTTTTGTTTTGGAAAAATTTATAAAATGAACTACACTACTGCGCCGTCATCAAGCCGACATTTTCGCCGAAAAACAATTTGTTACGTAATAAGGATTATTACGGCGAAGTGCTTAACATATAAAAATAAGGCTTTTAGAAATTCCGGCCAGATAACGGCGCAGGTGGTGTATACTGCAATGTGTTTTTTTGAACATTTCTGCTTACTTCACAATGCTCTTTAATAACGACGGTCACCACGTCAAGTCCTAAATATGATACAATAAACGGTTTTGGGTAATATACCGTACACATTACTAGTAATTCCGCGGTATGATTATATAATTTACATTTCAAGTTGAACTATTTCTATACCAAAATGACCCTTATTGATGAATTATAATGAGAAGTTGGGCACCTAAGTTCACAGATCAAATCGCTATTAGAAAGGGTACATCATCGCTCAGCATTTCGGCTGAAAATGTCAAAAATGACCTAAAAAAGCCATTTTATTTCAAAAGATAGCGATCCTAATGAGAATGGGTTATTTCAGGGCCAAATGTCCGAGTTTCTGGATTATGTGGGTTCGATATATTTTCTTACACATGTACTCAAATTAACCTTTTTCACCTACCAAATAACGTTAGGGATATTATGTGCCCATATATTTTACCTTGTCCATCTAATATGGCCCATGCAGCATGGCCCATGCTTGTCCATCTAATATGGGCCATATTAGATGGACAAGCATGGGCCATGCTTCCTGCAATCAACCATTTACTTTGCATTTTTCATTATATTTTTATTAACATTAGAAGTCACACTTTGCCTACATGTATATGTATTTTCCGTTGTCAGATTTTTTTATTCGACAAATAGCCCTAACGATTTGTTCACTTTATGTACAACAGACTAAAAAATAAGACTCAAAAATGTAGTTCAAAAAGTGCTCAACAAATGCTTATTTTGAAGTTTTTCGTTTTGACCATTTGTCCACCTACGTGGACACCAATGGTCTATTGAGGTTCAAAGTACGATATATGCACGCAAATTCTGAAGGGCTATCGTTTGTATTAAAAAATTCTATTAACAGAAAATCGCTATTTGGATCAGTTTTTACCAAATAAAAAAACACTAAAAGTGAAATGAACTACATTTTTAGTCTGAAACGGCCCAATAAGGGACGGAAAAACATTTTTTTCAAAAATGGACTATTGAGTCATGGGCTCGTATTTTACGTTCTATCTTTTGGTCAAATTCGTTTTTTGATTTGAGATGATCGAAAGTGTATTTTGATTATGAAATTCAACATTAATCATACAAAATTGAAACAGATTTTTATTAGACTGACCCCATTTTGGCCAAAAAAGCGTCCGATAAATGAGTAATCCGATAAATGAGCGCCCGATAAATGGTGAAGGACTGTAGTAGAATTGTTCTACACCACCTAACCATTTGACTTAACACATTTTTTTCCGAAAAAAGGTGTTAATTTAAATGCAAATTGTTAAGTCAAATGCAAACTGTTAAGCCACATGGGTAGTGCGTAGGTTAAAACCCTGGAAAACTTGAAACTATAAAATAATGATGTAAAACAATATAATGAACGAAAAAATCCAAAAAATTGTTATACACCGCCTGAGGGTTTGTCAGGCNTGAAACAGATAGTAGAATCGTTCTATTTCAAGAATTCGAACAAAAAAAACTTACTTTTTTCAGATTGTAACCAGAATTTAAAAAAAATAACATTTTAAAATGGCACTACAGTTCATTGTCAGGCTAAAGGTGCATATGGTGTGTATAAATTTCAATATTACCTCGTCAAAATAAGACCGAAATCGATTTCTCTCCTTTGAACTTGGCGGAAGTCAATGTTTTATGAACATTAACGTTTTCCCACAGTATGTATTACAGTGTTATTTATCTATCTTTCTAAATGTGAAGTTTAAAACAGAAATCTATTTCCTGTGCAATTATATGCAATATTTTTACAATCATTACACAATTTTTTTTTTATTTACATGCCTTTAGTATAGCAAACGGCCCAAAAAAGCATAGAAGTTTTTTAGATCAAAGAAGTCAAAAAAGGCGAAAATTAAAGATTTATTTATTCTTATCAATTAAAGTTCAACTCCCTTTGATATTGAACCAATTAGATCAACTGGCTTGATTTAAGTTTCCGGCACGAGACACTTAGGAATCGCTGCAGGTGCCTAACATTTACTTTGCGAAAACGTGACAGAGAATATATCAGAAGAATATTGTTCACTTTTTTTGTCATTATTTGTGCGTAGACAATCATT
>SCLG01003264.1:2599-16430 GCA_004367875.1 Oikopleura albicans
TCAGTGTGCCTTAACTAGGTACTTGGATATTGAACCTATAAAAAATAAAACTAATGAGTCTGTGTGCGCGGCGCTTTTAAAATTATTTTTACGCTACGGAGTCCCAGAACGTGCAGTTTGTGATAATGGTAAGGAAGTTATAGGGGAAACTAACTCTATTTTATATAACATGTTAGGTATTTATATTTCTAATATTAGTCCATTACGGCCTCAGGGAAATTTAGTGGAAAGAAGTCACAAAGAAATTGGTGAACTTCTTAAAATCTATCAAATTCCATTAGATAAATGGGACGTTTATTTGCNATTTTGGATATTGAAATTCAGCCATTTTCGAAAGTGTACTTTGACCTTATTGACCTAGGTGGAATTTCGAAAAATGAATTTAGGTACGGGGTCAGTTATCAGTGTGCCTTAACTAGGTACTTGGATATTGAGCCTATAAAAAATAAAACCAATGAGTCTGTGTGCGCGGCGCTTTTAAAATTATTTTTACGCTACGGGGTCCCAGAACGTGCAGTTTGTGATAATGGTAAGGAAGTTGTAGGGGAAACTAACACTATTTTATATAACATGTTAGGTATTTATATTTCTAATATTAGTCCATTACGGCCTCAGGATAATTTAGTTGAAAGGAGTCACAAAGAAATAGGGGAGCTTCTTAAAATTTATCAAATCCCATTAGACAAATGGGACGTTTATTTGCCTCTTATTTTATTTTATTATAATACGTCCCAAACAGAGTCCCTAAACGGCCTAACCCCATTTGAGGCACTTTATTTAAGACCCCCAAAAGCTCCCTTAACCTTAACTACGAAAAACATGCTTAAACGGGAATGGACCGAGCAGTTTGGAGATTTTGCTCAAAATATATTTACGGACTTAGCCAAAAATCATAAAATAAAATTTAACGCTCAGCGGCTTTTTAATCAAAAAACGCCCGAAAATTTGCGCCGTAATCAGAGGGTACTTATTTACAAACCCCAACAAAAAGGCATGTCACAAAAATTGTTTAGAAAGTGGGACGGCCCTTACCGAGTTATTAAAAAAACAGCTGAAAATGTTTATTTACTTGTAAACATTTCTACAGGAAAACGTCTAAAACGAAACCTTAGTTTAATTCGGGTTCTACCAAGCGAAAACGAAAAAAAATTAGAGGGTGTTATTATTTCCCCACTGGACCAAAAATCACAAACCCCAAACAAAAACTCCCAAACACAGCTCGACAAAAATGTAGAGTTACCGGCCCAGAAAAAACAAAATAACGCCCCAGACAGCGTTAGTGAGCACTCAGAAAATAATTTAGAATCACAAACAGAAATTATTCCACAAAAAAATATCGACTTAAATATACCGCAATTAAAAGTTAACAAAAATTCAGAAAAAAATAAACAGATTAGAGAAGTAGAGACTACAAGAACCGGAAGACTTAAAAAATTGCCGCGACATTTAGCAGATTTTGAAATCGGGTAAAAATAATTATTTAGTTTCAATTGTTTTTTTTTCTTTGACTTTTATTTTCCAAAAGTGACCCTTATTTAGCAAAAAAAAAAAAAAATATTGAAAAAAAGGACCCTTATTTAGCGAAAAAAAAAAAAATTCTGAAAAGTGGACCTTTATTTGACGGCCCCTGGTACAAAAAAAAAAAATATGACTCAATTTTTCCAATTTTTATTTTTTGGCCAGATAATTGCACAAGGGTTAAATTTCCACCCTAATTTAGGATTAATTTTAGAAAACGAAAAAAATTTACTAACGTATGATAGCTTGGCCCACGTGGAGGGTGAAGTTTCAATTATTTTTCAGAAAACGGAAAATATCTTTACAGAAATAACGAATAAAAATAATTGGATAAGGGAAAAATGCGGAAAAATAATCGAAGTTACTGCACTAGAAAATGAGAAAAAGACAGCCATAAACGAAATTTTAGCGAAAAAAATAAGGAACTTTAATTTTGCTAAAGACGTCCCTATTACACTTTCTAAACCCAGAAATCGCCGTCAATTAGGGGAGGGGGTAGGATTAGTAGCTTTAGGAGCTTTAGCTTATGAAAAAATTAGCCAATTTTTCGGATCAGGTCATAACGTCGAAAAAGTAGATAAGAAAATTAGCGTGATAAATAAAATCCGAAATAGCCAAGAAAAAAATATGAATTATGCAATTGATAATTTGTCATGCGAAATGGGCGTATCCTATTTAGATAATTTGGAAGAAATTTCAAGCATAATTATAGAAAATGAATTCGAAAAATTAGATTCTTTACTTCTGTCTTTGGATAATAAAATTTCATTGAATTTTCAAATAAAACGGCTTTTTCAGAAAACTTGTTTTTCGGCTATTATAAATCGAGAAATTTGTTATAGTGTAATTCAAAGCAAAAATTTTTATTTCGAGGTTAAATCTATAAATATTTTTGATGGCCAAATAAAATTTCAACTAGATTTTGTTTTTCCGTCTAATATTACTAAAAAACATTTTCTAAAAATTCACAATTTTGGCATAATTACTACGGGGTCAAAAGGTCTAATTGGTAAAAAAATAAATACTTTAGAGAAAATAAATTCGATTTCGGAACCCGAAAAAGTAGGTTTTAATTCTGAAAAATGTACCCAATTAGGAAAATTTATTTTATGTTCTACTGAACAAATACAGCCTAATTCATTTTTGGAAAATAATTGTATTTCTAGTATTTTAAAAAATCGTACCGACGCGTGCGAGTTAAAATTTTACCCGGTTAAAAAATCTTGCTTATTTTTCCAAATTCAAAACACTATTATAATTTCTTCAGCGGTTAATTATACAATTATGCGCACCAATAAAGACCATTTTAGACCAAACGAAATAAAAAGAGAATTAGGGCGCCCTGGACTTTACCCTTTGAATATTGAAGGCACACAGACTGATTCAGTAACGATAACTTGCAACAAAAACGAACCCAAGTTTTTCAGTGTAAAACCCATTACAATTTCTGACAATTTTTCGTTTAATTTTGATCCCTCAATTTTCGAAATAAAGAATAATGTTAATTTTTCGATTCCTGACCAAATCGACTATAATGCCATTATTAATGATTTCCTAAATACTGATTTATTTTCTGACGTAAGTCATAAGGACTTAATGTACTCAGGTCTAATTTTTCTCCATATTTTAATTTCTCTGGTTTTTTGTGCGCTTTGCACGAAAACAAAAAAATGCTGTTCTAAAGCCCACAATTTTGAACTCAGTTAAAAAAAAATTTTCTTAAATTTTTCTCACAAACTCCCTAAAAATCACATAAAAAAATCACAAAATCTCAAAAACAAAAAAAAAATCATCATATTTTTCTGGTATTAAAGGTAAACAAGCGAAGTTTTATAAAAAGTTATATTTAAAATAAAACAATAAAAAAGGCTCAGCGGTTTTCGGACTTGTACAACCTCAGCAACTGTCCTAAAAGAACCGAAGTTCTGGACCCGAACCTAGGCTCAAAAGAACCCTAAAGCTCCATGGAACTAATTGCCCACCACTTAAAAAAAAAGATTGATCCCAGGACTTAGGAGGTTGTCCGATAGCGCAACTACAATACTGTAGTTTGATACTCTCTCATCATTTTTTTTGTTTGGAAAAAAAAATATATGTGTTTTTTTTTACCTTTTATACCGGAAAAATAATAATCTCATTTTTTCATTTTTATTACATTTCTGACGCGTTTAATTTGTGCGTTTAAAAAAAATATATTTTAAGGTCATTTTAGTCTTATTTATATCCTTGTTAACAATTTATTTTTAGAATAATTAAACTTTTATTTCAGTTTTGACGACGAAAAAAAATAACCAGCACGTTTTAGGTACAAAATGCGGTTACGGAAAATTTAGGTATATGTGAAGCGGACCTTACCCGAGCTTTTATTTATTTTATGAGTAAAAAGGGGTCCATTTGAGGGCTCGGAGTGTTAAAAAAAAATGTAGTGAAAAGTATTAAAAGCTTGGAAAGGGTTTATTTTATTTTATTTTTTTTAAGCTCGGGTAATGTGTCTAATTTACCGTTCACGGTCATAATGAATAATAAGTATATTTTATTAAAATATACTTATGCATGATAAGAGCGCATGCCTACGATTTATTTTAGTAGCTAAATTTTAAACTTGGAAACTTTTTGCGAAATTATTTTAAAATAGAAATCGAAACTAGTCATCAAAAATTTTTGGTCCATTAACATACAATTTTTACTTCACTGACGTCCTTTAAACCCAAAAAGTGAATTAAATAGGAAATAATTTACCTTTTATTTGGACTTAATGCAGCTCATATACTCATTAAATGAGTCAAAGAGCAACCTTAAATAATTAAACAAAATAATTTTAAGGCTACTCGATGGGGTTATAGCCACATTTACGCTATCTTAGCGTGTAGATTAGCAGGCCAAAATAGATAATAAGCCCCCTGGAACACTAAACCAGATCATACCCCTTGCGTTCAACATTTCGAATGTCAAAATGCATTCGCGAGCGGAACATATCAATTATATATTAAAAATTTTCATTGTTAATAAATATAATAAATACTTCTTCCACAATTGGGTTTCAGATAGGTATCTCGGCGTAAAGGGCATCTTTATTGGCAATACTAAGCGCCCAAAACAATAAAATATTACCCCGTCAATACGACTTATTAGGAAAAAAAGGAAGTCAATTCCAGTTTTTTTTACACATTAGTAGAACAAATGTTTTTTTTTCGAATTTAGAAAAGATAAAAATAATTCGAAAAAAAGGACCGAAATTTATTTTGAAAAAAAAATGACCGTAAAATAATGTAAAAAAAAATCATTCTGAAAAAAAATATTGCGACATTTCTGAAAAAAAAATAATGCAACCTTTCTGGAAAAAAAATATTTGCAACACTCTCTGTTTTTTTTGCCCGGGGCACCAATCCCGGGCTACTCTCCTTTCTAGCGGATTACCGGGAAAAAGGAGAGCACTGTATATTACTTTCTATCCCTGACCAGCGCGCGAATTTAGGTGGCCAGGGATTTCTTTGCGTTTTTTTTGGGACAAATAATATTTCTGTACAAAACTTACATTGTATGTCGGGCTTGCGCCTTGTTTCCCTTAGCTTAATAATAAATTAGTAAAGTGGAAAATAAAAACAAAATTTAAAACGTTGAAATTAAAAGAGGACATTTTCTCCAATATTCTCCATTTTTTCTCCACTATTCTCCATTTTTTGACTAAAATCTCCATTTTCTCCAGTTTCTCCAATTTACTTTTGTTGTTTTTTTTTCTCCATAATTGGTGTTCTCCATTTTATATCGGTGCTAAAAGAATTTGGCTAAAACAAAAAATTCTATTAAATTTTAAAACGATACACAAATACTAAAGAGCATATATGAAATCCATCCATTGATTCCGTTCGTACTGTATACCGGATCTATATCATTATTTCAAATTAGAAAAAAAAAATGATGCCCATTTTTGGCTACCCCTGTATTTGGCCTTACTTTGAAAATTTGACCTCTATTTGGATACCCCTCTTGTACTGGTATTTAAAAAAAAGATGACCCTTATTTGGGTATACCCCTATAGTTTAAATTCAAATTTGATCCTTTTCCAAAATATTACCCTAATTTGAGCGACCCCTTGTAATACAATTTTAAATTTGGATCCTTTTCTAAAAAAAAAAATGCTCTTATTTTGAAACCATCCTGTATTAACTTATTTGATTTCCAACCCTACTTTTAAACTGCCGCTCGTTCCGCACATACAGCTTTGATTCGCCGCGCCAACCACTTTGTTCGCCCGCGCCAACCGCTTTGTTCGCCGCGCCAACCGCCTAGTTCGCCGCGCCAACCGCCTTGTTCGCCGCGTCAACCGACTTGCTTGCCCGCGCTACTCGCAAAACCCGCGTCGCGCCGCTTGCCGCCCATTTGACATTTGACAGTATTGAGAAAATTCGACATTTGAGACATTTCCACATCCGTCCCGTTTCGACATTTGTAAACTTCGACATTTGTAAAATTCGACATTTGTAAGATTCGACATTTGCTACATTCGACATTTGATCCGCCAATCCGTATCCCGATCCGTAATTCCCGATCCGACATCCACTCCATACATGGAATCCAGTCCGTCACCCATCCAGCCTCGCAGCTCCCATCCAACTTCCCTGCTCGCGCCAACTGTTGCACAAATTCAACCATGGGCAGTTGTGCCCTTAATTAAGGCCATAATTAGGTAACCTATAAGGTTAACCTAACCTACGTTGAGATGGCCGTAACGATGGTGATCGATCTGAAATAGAAATAGGTTAATAAAATAAAACATGATTATAAATTTAAAGCGCTGTTCGGTGGTCACACAATATGTGCTGTACTATGCTTAGGGTTGTATTTACTTTACATTTTACATTTTAATTGTACTGCTGTTTAGATTAATTGAACTTGTATTTAAAATTTTTATTTTTCAAAAAAAAAAAGTGTTAGGAAAATTATCCCGAAACTCCGTGTTTGAAATTTGTGTTAAAAAAAAATGTGTTAAAAAAAATGTGTTGAAAAATCCGTGATAAAAGGGCCTCTATATCGTATTATATATCCGCTATTTTCTCATTGGGGGTGTGGTTTGGTTAGGAAGTTAAAAAATGTTCTCTTTTGAGATCCATGACTGTAATTTAAAAAAACAAAACAAAAAATTAAATAGTAAAAGTAAATTTTATTTTCGTATAAATTAACGCTTAAAATATGTTAACCCTTGTGAGCAAAGTTGTTTTATTTCACGAATATATACCGTTAATAAGCCTCAACTCTTAGGAATGTTACCGTGTGTTGGCGAATGTCACAAGTTTTGTAAATTTCATATATTTAAAGGCGATTTTGTTATCATCACGATAGTTGAAGCGCAGAAACACGGTATAATTAAAAATTCCCAGCTTACACTATGATATATAATAACGCGCTTCTCGCTTTTCTAGTTTTTTTAGCCTATTAGAATACAAAGTTTCAGAAAGCGAGAAGTACGTTTTATTACCTCATACTGTATGTTAATTTTTTTTTATTTCTGGTCCTTGAATACATACTCTTGCAATTGTCCCCTGAGAGTTAACGCCTTTTATGATGAAGGCTATATAGGCTATATCATATTCGGGACAAATGACCAATTTATTCGTGCATTTTTTTTTTGCATTTACGTATACAGCCAGTTTCGTTAGGGTCCATAGTCTATGGACCATAGATTACGAGACAAAATATTTTACCAAATGGTGAAAAGGTAATATTACAATTAACGTAACTGTTCATTTCCGATCTGCAAAAAAAATAGAACTAGTCAAAATATTAAGCGAGTGTCTTGGGAAGGGACTATTTGACTCAAAAAGATGTCAGTAAATAGGCTAGGGATTATAGCGTATAGTAGAACTAAAATCTACGGTTCGGTAAAATGTGGACATTTATATTGAATCACGCTTCTCTTAACGTCATTAAAACAAAAACAAAAAAAATCGGGGTCATCATTGTTCACAATTAAAGGCTAATTAATGTTAAGCTATGATGCCGTTTTCAAAAATTAATCTTCGGCCAAATATAACGGGCAAACTTCGACGCATATTTTAGGTTCCAATTATAACGCGTTCTTCAACGCAGATTGATGTTAAAAACGTGTTAAGTTGAAACAATGGTATATCCGATTAATTGACATTTTTTCTCAACATTAATAATTCTAACCAATGAAGTAGAATAAATTAATTCATTAAGCTAATTGGCTCTATTACATCGTCTTAACGTATTAAAAACATTATTTTTTCATAGGGGGGGGTGTGGTTATAAATTATAATAACTTTATTATTATAACTTATTATTATAACTTATAATGGTAAATTAAAAATTGAGTAGCACCGAAAAAAGTCTTGACTATGATGGGACTCGAACCAACTATCTTCTGATTCGAAGTCAGACGCCATTACCATTAGGCCACTGAGTTAGTTAATAATATTAATGGGTAACTTAATTTTATCGAAACTTTATTAAAAATAAAAGATTAAGCCGTACTCTCAAAGCGACTAACGACAAACTAAGGACAAAGCGTTTTTTTTACTAAAGAAAAAAAAATCGGACCCGACTAAAGACAAACACAGACAAAGCTCAAAAACCGGTGTTTTACCAACCCTGGCCCATAGTCTATGGGCCATAGACTATGCGGCATAGTTTATAATTTTCGGTCCTCATCATGTACTACAGTCCTTATTCCCTTTAACGCGTTAGAAATGGGTATGTCCAGATCACTCATCTCATTTTTGAGTCCGATTTCGATTGTCCAACAGATGGAATTTTTAAGATAAAAGATAATTTCAAATGTGAATTCCTATGTTTGAGATCGTGTCTATTGGCGATCGAAAAGGATATTTAAATTTAGGATATTAAATTTAGTAGTGAATGTATTTCCGTACCAATTCCGGAAAACAGAAAAAACGATGAGGCAAAAGTATACATACCGTACGAGTCAGTACGTTTCCTATGTTATGATTAACCCCTCGACGGACCGCGTGCGCGATATTGGACAGCTATTCACTAGTTTTTCTCACCGACAACTTGCGCTACGAGTTAAACACGGATATTTTTAACGCGAATATTTTAATACGAATATTTTAATCACGGGGATTTTTACACAGTAATTTCAACATGCCAATTCTAACACGGACATTTTAACACCAACATCTTTAACACATAAAATCTTTATTTTCGTTCAACGCGCGAATTTTAACACCAATGTTTAAAAAAAACACACACACACACACGGAATTGTTAACACGGAATTTTTGCATGGAGCTTAAACCTACGTAGTGCGCGGTTTAACTTCTAGGATACGATAAATTACTTACCTGTCGCATGAAAATCCGCCAGTTATTCGGTTTTTTTTTTATTTTTCTTCTTTTCTTCTTAAAATCTCATATAAACTCTCTGATTCGCTCTCATTTTAAAACTCTCAATCTCTGTCTCGATGTTTAACTCTCAGACTCCCCTTCGTATTCCATTTTTTGTTTGTTTTTTTTTCATCAAAAATTATAGAAAATTTCTGCAGCATTTCGCCGTATTAAATTTAAAATGACTAGATTTTACTGAATTTAGTTAGAACCCATGGATTTTCGCCACCTAGGCCAAGATTTTTATCAAGATTGCAGCTTTATTTTATACATCTTGGCGTTCCTTTAACCTTGATTACTATCAAGCGTCAGGTGCGTAAATACCCTTTCATTTATTGGGGGGTTAAGTGCATCGGCATTTTCCGATTCCATCATGTTTATTTCTATTTTCCCCGAAAAACGCATTCAGCCCTATAAATTCTGTGTTCACCGACTGGAACAGAAAAAGTTCTTTCTGTTCCAGTTCGGTTTTTAGTCAGACCGCTCGACTATTCTATTNTGCGTTCAACATTTCGAATGTCAAAATGCATTCGCGAGCGGAACATATCGATTATATATTAAAAATTTTCATTGTTAATAAATATAATAAATACTTCTTCCACAATTGGGTTTCAGATAGGTATCTCGGCGTAAAGGGCATCTTTATTGGCAATACTAAGCGCCCAAAACAATAAAATATAATCATGTCAATACGACTTATTAGGAAAAAAGGAAGTCAATTCCAGTTTTTTTACACATTAATAGAACAAATGGTTTTTTTCTTCGAATTTAGGAAAGATAAAAATAATTCGAAAAAAAAGGACCGAAATTTATTTTTGAAAAAAAATGACCGTAAAATAATTTAAAAAAAAATCATTCTGAAAAAAAAATATTGCGACATTTCTGAACAAAAAAAAATAAGGCAACCTTTCTGAAAAATAAAAATTTATGCAACACTTTCTTTTTTTTTTTTGCCCGGGGCACCAATCCCGGGCTACTCTCCTTTCTAGCGGATGACCGGGAAAAAGGAGAGCACTGTATATCACTTTTTATCCCTGACCAACGCGCGAATTTAGGTGGCCAGGGATTTCTTTGCGTTTTTTTCTTTTTGGAACAAATAATATTTCTGCACAAAACTTACGTTGTATGTCGGGCTTGCGCCTTGCTTCCCTTAGCTTAATAATAAATTAATAAATTGGAAAAGATATACAAATTTTAAAACTCTGAAAATATAATAGGAAATTTTCTCCAATAATCTCCATTTTTCTCCAATTTATTCTCCGTTTTTCTCCAGTTTCTCCACTTTTGTTTTGTTTTTTTTTTCTCCATAATTAGGTTTTTCTCCAAAATTGTTTTTCTCCAAATTGACATTCTCCAATTAACATCGGTGCTAAAACTTTGCTAAAACAAAAAAAAAATCTATAAAATTTTTAAACGATACACAAATACTGAAGCATATATAAAATCCTTCCCTTGATTCCGTTCTTACTGTATACCTTATCTATATCAGGTTGAAATCGAGATTTAAAAAAAAAATAGCCGTATTTGGTAACCCCTGTACTCATTATTTCAAATTAGAAAAAAAAATGATGCCCATTTTGGCTACCCCTGTATTTGATTTTAATTTGGAAAATTGACCTTTATTTGGAAACCCCCTTGTACATAAAAAACATATATGGCCTAATTTGAGTGACCCCTTGTAATAGAATTCAAAATTTGGATCCCTTTCTAAAAAGTGCCCTTATTTGAAAACCCCTGTATTAAATATTTTAATTGATTTTCAACCCTCTTTGTTCGCCGCGCCAACCGCTTTGTTCGCCGCGCCAACCGCTTTGTTCGCCGCGCCAACCGCCTTGTTCGCGCCGCTTACCGCAAATTCGACATTTGAATAGTTTTGGGAGATTCGACATTTGATAGATTCGACATTTGATAGATTTGACATTTGATGCATTCGACATTTGATAAATTTGACATTTGGCACATCCGACACATTCGCGCTAATCGCCGATCCACCATCCACTCCATACATGGAATCCAGTCCGTCACCCATCCAGCCTCGCAACTCCCATCCAACTTCCCCGATCGCTCCAGCTGGTGCCATAATTCAACCACGGGCGGACGTGCCCTTAATTAAAGCCATAATTAGGTAACCTATAAGGTTAACCTAACCTACGTTGAGATGGCCGTAACGATGGTTTTTTTTGAACTACTGTTTAGATTAATTGAACTCGTATTTAAAATTATTTCACGGAAAAAAAAAAGTGTTAGGAAAATTATCCTGAAACTCCGTGTTTGAAATTTGTGTTAAAAAAATGTGTTGAAAAATCCGTGTTAAAGGGTCTCTATACCGTATTATATATGCGCTATTCATTTCATAAAATATTAATGTCGAAATTAATTTTAACTCGTACCCGTGTGTCGGCGAATGTCACAAGTTTCGTAAATTTCATATATTTAAAGGCGATTTTGTTATCATCACGATAGTTGAAGCGCAGAAACACGGTATAATTTAAAAACAAAATTCCCAGCTTACACTATGATATATAATAACGCGCTTCTCGCTTTTCTAGTTTTTAAGCCTATTAGAATACAAAGTTTGAGAAAGCGAGAAGTACGTTTTATTACCTCATACTGTATGTAGATTTTTTTTATTACTGGTCCTTGAATACATACTCTTGCAATTGTCCCCTGAGAGTTAACGCCTTATATCATATAAGTTGTATGATGCAGGCTATATAGGCTATATCACATTCGGGACAAATGACCAATTTATTCGTGCATTTTTTTTTGCATTGACGTATACAGCCAGTTTCGTTAGGGTCCATAGTCTATGGACCATAGATTACGAGACAAAATATTTTATCAAATGGTTAAAAGGTAATATTAAAATTAACGTAACTGTTCATTTCCGATCTGAAAAAAAAATAGAACTAGATTGCGCCTCAGTCAAAATATTAAGCGAGTATCTTGGGAAGTGACTATCTGACTCAAAAAGATGTCAGTAAATAGGCTAGGGATTATAGAGTATAGTAGAACTAAAATCTACGGTTCGGTAAAATGTGGACATTTATATTGAATCACGCTTCTCTTAACGTCATTAAAATAAGAACAAAAAAAAAATCGGGGTCATCATTGTTCACAATTAAAGGCTAATTAATCAGTACATATCGGGCACCGATTCATTTAGGTGAATGTTAAGCTATGATGCCGTTTTCAAAAATTAATCGTCGACCAAATATAACGGGCAAACTTCGACGCATATTTTAGGCTCCAATTTTAACGCGTTCTTCAACGCAGATTGATGTTAAAAACGTGTTAAGTTGAAGCAAATGGTATATCCGATTAATTGACATTTTTTCTCAACATTAATAATTCTAACCAATGAAGTAGAATAAATTAATTCATTAAGCTAATCGGCCCTATTACATCGTCTAAAACGTCATAAAAACATTTTTTTTTCATAGGGGGGTGTGGTTATATTATTATGAAAAATTTGAAATTTTATAACAATAAATAAAAAACTTGACAATAGTGGGAATCGAACCGACAACCTTCTGATTCGAAGTCAGACGCCATTACCATTAGGCCACTGAGTAATTGAGTATTCAATGTGGGTAACTTAGTTTTATATTGTAATAGTAAAAAAAATAGGGAGGTTTTACAGTTTCCAGCCCGAAAACTAAGGACTTAATTTATTCCATAAAAAAATAGTAGTTTATTCAATTTTATTACTTTAAAAACACAAATTAATTTCATAACTGCACAATCTGATTCGGACTAATACAAAAACTTGCGCTCTCTGAAATCGAGAAAACTCAAAAAGGTGTAATATTAAAACCGAGAAACCTGAAAACGGCATTTTTTTATCAAAAAAAGTCCTGATTTTCGCCATTTTTAGGTTTCTTCATTGTCGGCATTTGCCCAAGTTAGGCTGTGTCTCAATATCCCGTCCTAATTAGAAAATGTTCCCAAAATTAAATTGTTGCATGGTTGTGGCCAGCCCCACTTCCTGCCATTCTTCCCAACCACCGCCATTGGCACGGCGGCTGCGCCCCAGAAAACTAGCAGCCTCCTTCTTACTTATTGATACTCCCTTAACTAATGAAGTAAAACAAAGTAATATTAAAATCATCATAATTTCTCAAACAAATTTTACATCTTGCGAAATAGTAATTATTGCGAGAAACTTTAAGTATATTCGAAAACAAAAAAAAAAACAGCAAAATTATTTTTATTTTTTGTTTGCAACTTACATGTAAAAATGAATCATAGCAATTACTTGGGAAGTATTCTTGGTAAATGGAAAATTGTGAATTCAGAAAATACTAAAGGCAGCGTTTTCTTTAAATTTTATTTATTGACTTAGCCCACTTAATTAATATAGAGATCAGTGGCATAATTTGACTATATTCACCTTTATTTTGTATATACGGAGTGTGTCAACCTGACTTGTATCGTAGTGATATAAAAAGGAAAAATAATAATAGTGTTACCAATTTTTGATAACGTTGCTTGGCAGCGCGTCGGAGGCCTGTTTGGCCTGCGATTGGTCTGCATTTTTCCGTTTTTTTTTTTGTTCCTTTTTTTTATCAGGACGATACAACACAATTGCTCTTCGCCCCCGTCTACGTTTGGGACACAGACTGTGTGATACACAGTGTGTTTAAAAATGAAAGTGCATTGGGCTTTTCGTACGCTTATAGTTGCAAGAACGTTCTATGATACATTAAGATATATTTGATAGGGTCATTTTTTTTTGCATTTCGATTTTCTCAGTTCATTTTTTCGAATAAGTTCCGAGATAATGGTGAAACGAAAAAAATCCTAAATATTTAAGTGAATTTAGCAGCAAGTATGGAGTTAAATTTAAAAAAAAATCATTAAATAACACTTCTAAATTTGATTCACATATCTAAATGGTAATGTTAGATAATACGAAACAGTTGACTATATTTTTTACGTAGTTAACC
>SCLG01003317.1:0-10440 GCA_004367875.1 Oikopleura albicans
TATTTTATGACAACATGAAGTTTTTAAACCTGTTCCGTACACCAATTGCCTACTGGAAAGTTTTTGTCAATTCTTGGGCAGGCATATACCAGAATATAAAAACAAAAGAGGAAATACCCATAAATTATTTTAACAAAAAATCTTGAACCCAAAACTCTCAACTCCAAAAAATGAGAACAACTGCTTTGAAAACTTGTCAAGTTTTTACTCAGAGTAAAATGGCACTAATCGAAAATCGAGAATTTTTAGATTTCACGTTTTCCGATTTCTCTGTTTTCAGATTTCTCCGTTTTTATTTTTTCTGAAGTTTCCGGGTGTAGACGGAAAACGGAGAACGAACAATGTAAAATTTTACCGAAAAACGGGTAAAGTTTCCTAAGAGAAAAAAAATAAGCCATGACCACCAATTTTTGTAAAAAAAATAACTAAGGCACTTTATCCGTTGACACAAAAATGGCCAATTTGCAGGCTTTAAATCAAATCTCGTGCCAGGGAGAATTTGGCCTTAATTTTCCAAAATATTAAAAGCTAACTTTTCGAGACAAACATTTTGGCCAAACCAGTTTTTTCGAAAAAATATGTTGTTCATGGCTTATTTTTTTCTCCGTATAAGTTTTCACCGTTTTCACGTTTCACCATTTCCTAATTTCGCTTTGATCAGTTTTGCCTGTTATATGACTTATACAGTATTAGACACGTTGAATACCCTATGCTGCCTTGTCTATACCTAATATAGCTACAAGGGGAGCGCCAATTAAGGGCACGCCTAGTCAGCGTAGAAACGCCAAGCAAGGGTAGGTTCCGTTTCATAAAAAAAAATCGACGCCAAGAAAGGGTATGCCAACTTAATAATGTAAAAATATCAAAATTATTTTTGAATTGGCGCGCGTTCTTTTATCTTGTCGGAATTTCGAAAACTAAGTTTTCAGGAAAGCCAATCTTTATATGGTAAGCACTTATCTTAGGCATTATCTGGCTATAATTTATTACGAAATCCACTCACGAAATCTACTCTTACTTGGCCCGAGTACGGGACAGTTTCTCAAGTAAGGGACGGTTTTTTATGAAAAAAAATTTTGACGCCAAGTAAGGGACAAAAGTCGTCAACGTGTAAAATGATTGAACTCAATCATGTTCTTAAAAAATATTATAAAAAAGTAAGAATTAAATTATACACCGGGTGCGCAGTTATCGGGCGGGTTTCGCGCCAAAAAACCTTGATCGGGCGCCCGATAACTGCGCAGGGCGTAGGCGGAATAGGGGAAAAAGATGCATAAAAAACGCCCGATAACAGCACGAGCGGCGAATTGCGCAATGACAAATTGTCATTAGCCAATGACAGACCCGCCCGATAACAGCACGAGTGGCGAATTGCGCAATGACAAATTGTCATTAGCCAATGACAACCCGCCCGATAACAGCACGAGCGGAGAATTGCGCAATACCAAATTGTTATTATAAACCGGTCGGGAAATTTTAAGATTCGATAATATTACTCATTGTTTTATTGAATAACGAAACCTTATAAATACGCTTGAATATCATAAGTTAGAGAAAAATCATAAAAATGAACTATTTGGAACCCTTTAGATTTTAGAAAAAAATTAGATTTTAGAAGAATTAGAAGTAACGGTGTAAGTAAAGGTGGCTTGGAAAAAAAGCGGCCAGATGAACCAATTGAGTTAAGTGGTTGTACAGAGGCGGCGGATAAGCCCATAGGGGGTGTAGAGTTAGAAAAAATTGTTATTTGGAGTATTTCCGGCTAGGTAAGTGCGCACTGCGTAGACGGAATAACTACTCAGGGTGCCCGATAACTGCGCAGGGCGTAGGCGGAAAAGTGAAAAGTTTTTTGGGGAAAACCCCCGCCCGATAACAGCACGAGCGGGCAAAACCGCCCGATAACTGGACGCCCGATAACTGCGCACCCGGTGTATTTAAAATTTAATAAAAAGATCTACAAATTTGAAGCATTTGATTGGTAGACTACTGTATGTACCAGACTATCAGACAAAAATTGGGAGTGCGCCTGGTAAGGGACGCTTTTTTCAAAACAGGAAACTTTCCCTTACTTGGGGGCCCCTCTGTACGTTCGTTTTGTTGCAAATAACAATTGAAGTTTGTTTAGCCCTCTAAAAAATTTTGTTTTGTGTTAATTTCGACGAACGCGCTAATTAAGCATGAAAACATATGTTTGATATGATTATTTTGCATTTCGTATTATTTTGTCTTTTTTTCAGCGGAGTTCTAAAACGAAAGAGTTAGTCGGGTTNACAAATTTTAATGTATATGACAAATTTCCGATTTCTAAAATATCAAAAAATGTCTAAAATAGATTGTGCCCGTTTATTAATACCACCGTTATTGAATCAATAACTTATTGATAATACGATTGGTACAAAAAATTGAAAATAACACTTTAAAGTGTTAACTCATATAATGAGAATCATGCGCACATTTCACTAAATTAGGAAAAAAAATTTTTTTTTTGAATTTAAGTACTCAAAATAATCTTTGACACTTTCCAAGCATAACTATAAAAAAATATCATTAAAAAAGTTATCGTAACTTTCATTTTCACGGAAAGAAAGAAAAAAAATGAAAAGTTTGATAATTATTTTTAGACTAACTAGACATCAGAAAATTACGAAAATAACATTGTTCGATGCAGTGATTTTTTTGCCATGGATTTCATCTCATATGTTATTACAAATTATGTGAGAAAATTTTCAATTGCAAATTACGACAGTGATTTGAAAATTACGCAATTAATTTGCAATTGAGTTAGTTTTGCCAACCAAGATGTTTTATATGGCCCTTATAATATGGCCGCTTTTGGACTTGTAATTTTTTCTCAAGAAATGTATAATAATTTGCCCATTTTCTGTGAAAAAAAAGAGTCGATTTTAATAAAAAAATACTTGATTTTTTTTTAGAAAAAAAATTTCGTATGCGGCTAGAATCGCAATGTTTAATCATTTTGCAGGCTTTGACTAATTTCCTANAAATTACGCAATTAATTTGCAATTGAGTTAGTTTTGCAAATTAATGGCGTAATTTGCAATTACAAATTACAGTCGTAATTTGCAATTGAAAATTTTCACATAATTTGAACGGAACTACCTGCTGCTTTAACGCGACACTGTTTCAACGCAACTATCATCCTTTAACGCGACATTTAAATTAGACCTTTTTCTTAAAACCAGTGTTAAACAAGGTAAATTTTAATCATACACTACCTTTGAAACACGTTTTATCGGAGTTCTAGTACCGATAGAACGCCAACAAATCAATGACTACAAAGTACCATTTACAGGGACTATTAATATTTATTTTATTAAAAATTTAATTAAGAAGTTCAAAACTTTCCCAAGAAATAATTTGCAATTGCAAATTACTTATTTTTTTCAACTTTACTAAATGTAACTAGTAGAAGAGGCCAGTGTTTAGAGAGTCTATAATATAGACTCTATATATACACCATAGAACACTTAGCTAGTACAGGTTTACTACTTGTTCGTGTATCTTGATTGCAATATAATTCTTATCACTAATCGGAGGTTTTTTATTCGTGAAAAATCATCCAATATATATTAAATGGGTAATTGTTATCGAATAGATTATTACCACCTAAATATCTACCCAAGAAATTAAAAATTCAAGGCTGATAGAATAAGAAGTTTGGTGTTCTATATTCAGTTTGATTATTTTCTCGTTTCCAGTTATTAAAGTCGACCGACCGTTATAAAAGTAGACTCAAAACACAGCTAATGGACCCGAATTGGACCCTACTGGATCCGGGGAAAAACTGAATCGTACCATAAACAATTCGGCTTCAATCGGAGTAGGGGAAAAGTGGCGACTCAAAGTGATTCTACGTAATAAGTAAAATCAGGGATTCACAATCATTTTTTTATGTTGGATTTCAATGTCACTTTATTTAATAAAGCCGAACAACAAATAAAATGGGGGTTTTACATCCGGCACAGATGACACGACTGGGGATTTTATAAACCCAATTATAGTATAATTTTTATACTAGAAGTTATGGCATATAATTTATAATATAAAGCAGAACGGTTATACAGTATAACTTATACTATAACCTCAAAATTATTATTACAAAACAGGAAATATTTGTAAAGGAAAATATTAGAAAAATAAATCAGAAAACACCATTGTGGCTTTTTGCAGTCTAAAACAAAATTAGTAATTTCGTTTTTTTAAGAAAATGTACAGTGGGCTTGGTTATAAAGTCAGAGATTTTGTCCATCAAAAGGTCTTATGGTCTTTTAAAATTGTATACAGGGTTTTATAGGGAAATACTTCATTGGTACCATAGTATAGTTACCATATGTAGTAACTGCTTGTGCATTAGAGTAAATATTAATTTCGCGGGCATTTCCGCCCTTTTAGCATATTCACGAAAAATAGGTTTAATAAAAGACAAGTTTAAAATCATTCATGTATTTTTATTAACACAATAATATTATTCGTTGGGAAACGACATCATATTTATGGTTTTTTTTATTGAATATTAAAAGACCACATGTGCACTTATTTGGACAAAATTTCCGATGGTGCAGTTATTTGGACACTTTGTCGGTCCAATATTTTCCCGCTAAAACGTCTACACACTGTGTGCTTATTTGAAGACTTTTAAAAATAATGATAGGAGATTTTAGACTTTTTTTTGCTCCCCATTTTGAGTTTTCTTTTTTTTCCCCACGGATTCATATAATATAAGCAAAAAAAATGGATCATTCTAAAGCCTTACCCGATCGTGCAGTTATTTGGACAAAAAATCCCCTATTTTACATATACACAAAACTTTTAAACGGTCTATAATTTGTCCTGATCGTGCACTTATTTGGACAAAAAATGTTAGAGTTTTCCAGCTATTCCGCCTACACACTGTGCATTTATTTGGACAATTTGCATTTATTTGGACATTTTTTGACAGACTAAGTGTCCAAATAAGCGCACAAGTGGTGTAGAGTAAAACTATATTATTTTTTACATAATTATACTATATCAAAAGTAACTTAAATGTATTCATTATTACTTCTTTCGTACTACCGCTACTAAAACTGTATTTAATGTACGCTAAAGAAAAACTAGTAACTTGTTTAAGGCTCTTTAATAATACTATTTTTGACTGCAGTTATATTTGACTGTAGTTTTAAAGCAATATTGTCGCGTTAAAACAGTCTCCCATTAATGTAACAGGTAGAATAATCAAAATTGTGGAGTTGAAAATTACGAATTAATTTGCAATTACAAATTAATTTTTTTCGATCAGAAATCGGTTATCGGGCATTTTTGTAGTTGCAAATTACGCCAATATTTTTGAACTCAAACTTACGGATATTTCACCCACAAGTGAAAATTATGGTATTATTTTTTTTTTAATTTGAGCAATTCTAAAAAAAAATATTTTGCTGTTTTACGTGACTCTATCGTAATTTTGAAGACCTTCCCGATAATTTTGAAGCGTTAAACATTTATATTCAGATTCGTTATTAAATTTCCGATTTTTTTAGTTGAAAGTGAAAAAAAAAAATTCGGACATNCCACCTCAACTTTTCGAGAAAATTCGATTGGCGGTGTTATTGTTTGCGTAGGTTGAAGATTTCAAACAGCTCTCTAGGGGGCCCTGGTGTCCCAAATCAATTTCTGAATACTCAGATAGACGTAGTTTGACGAGCTCTACAATTTGGCTTTACCAGTTTTTTTGAATTATTGCGAATTATTGTGAATTTTGTAAGTGCGTGTTTATTTACACGCATTTCCCCCTACGGGTTCTCAAAAACTCCTTCCCCCTGAGAGCTACCCTCATAGCGACAGTCTGGTAACATAATGTTAATTTAGTCTGTTCTTTTATTTTTTACTGCGACCTGTAAACCCTATAACCGAAAATTTTAAAACTTTTAAACTTTTAAAACTTTAACTCTGTGAGTCGAACAAAACTGCACTACCACTTTTTTTACATTTCTTCAAGCGCCCATATCTGAATTTGTAAAATATGATTTCATACTGAAAAATGAATTCTTGCATAAAACGGTGTGGTCCAACAATGAATCAGCCAGGGTAAATTAGAGCACGCAGTTTTATATTGTTTCAGCATAAAAAGTGCGTGTAAAATTTTATTCATTGTTGGACCACACAGTCTTACTTGTTTCGCGTCTGCTTGGTGAATTTTATAATTATACCTGGTCGTGTTGAACAGTCTCATACCAACAATACAAAAAGCAACAGTAAATGGAATCATAAATAGCAGCCATCCAATCATTTTAACGGTCAATTTCTTAACAACTTCGACAGTAGCTGAATAATTCATTTATCTTACCAATAACGTCCCCTCTCAAAAAAGTTACGATATCCTCGCTGAAAAAAAGTAATAAGGCTGTACAGGGAGGGTCGCCAAATAAGGGTCGCTATCGCCAAATAAGAGTCGAGGTCGCCGAATAAGGGTCGCTTTTTTCGGAAAAAATATTATTGTGCAAAGTTAGGGTCAGTTGAACCTCAAATACGGGTCGGTTTTTCGAAACACGAAATCGACCCTTATTTGGCGACCTCACTGTAATTGAGCTTTTAAGATCCCAAAATGCTCAATGACCAAGTTTAAAATAACCACCAAATTATTAATACACCACCTACCTGTTTAAAGTAACGCTGTTTAAAGTAACAATTTTCGCTTAAAGTAACAGTTTTTTGACTCATTTTGGTTTTACTTTATTTCCCAGGGGGCACCAATATAAAAGAACCTTCAGGGGGCATTTGTGTGACTAAAAGGCACCGGGCTCGAAAACGGCTTAAATAATAGGCATAATTAGCTGGAAATTTGTTGAAACGCGTATGAAACGAATTGTAATCGGTTTACAATTTGTTTTTGTTCTCATATTAATATCAAAAGTCTACAGGAATATCTCCAAAGTCTGTGGGAAGGCTACTTCTCTAAAGCATTCAGTCAATGCTGTCCCAAGCGTTTGAGTATTGGAAATAAAATTTTGGGTGGGTTAAAAAATTTTCGAAATATTTTTTTTTCTAATTCGCCAAAAATAGGCTTAAAAGAAAGCCCTTGATTCACTGATTCCGAATATAAAAAAATTATTAAGCATAAACAACTTTTTAGTCAAATATAGGCCTTAAAAACCGTTTTTTAGAAAATCTTCCGATAGTCATACAGGACTTTGGAGAAAAAAATATAAAGAAAACTAATATCACAGTCGGGTTCCTTGATGTCTGAAACCCTTTTGTACAAATTTTTAGCGCAATTGGAGAAACCGGAAATTTCAACCGGTTTTTTACCGGACTTCCGGTTGGTAAAAATCATCGGCGACACCGTCAATGTTATTTTCTCGAAAAGTTGACGGAGGGTCAGCGGTATCCGTTTCGCCATACGGGGCCTCCTTATGCCTCAAATTGCCGAAAAAGGGCCTTGTGTGACTAAAAGGCACACGGTGCCCCCTGGGAGTTAAGCATGTAGGTGGTGTATTTACGATCACTAAAATATATGACCTCTAATTTATATGATCACTAAAATTACGTTGTAATTATAATATCATGAGTATACCTTTTATACTGTTGAGTCCGGATAGAGCGTGCATCAAGTGTAGTGACCGGCAGTAGAGAGCAATAGAAATCGCACTTAAAAGTGATACCGATTTATCATGGATGCGACTCGCCTAACATAGTGTTAAGATCATAGTGAACAATGTTAACTTAACAAGAGTAAAGCTCTACAGATGGTATAGCTCTACAGATGGTAGCTCTACAGATGGTATAGTCTTTAGTCCCTTATGACTCATAAGTTATGAGACACATTTTTGTAGCCTTGAGTTAGACCCAAGGGACTAAGCATCCTATTGTATGATTCATACACCACCGACCAATTATATTGCCAACCGTTATTAAAAAAATCCGTTTTGGTACTTACAACACAAAGTGTACTTACAACACTTTTTTATTTCCGTTTACCCCGTTATTAGGTATACAGTTAGAATCTAAAACGGTTATACTGTCAACATAACTGGTTAAGGGCTCTGTATGATCTCCGGAATTTTATATATTTGTATGAACCTATGTGTTGGACATAACCCGTATAAACCGGTTGCTTAGAAAATGTCGCTGAAACACAAAGACAAGATCCAATGGGGGGCGACTTCTTGGATCCAGTTCGAACATATAAAGCGCTTCTTTTAGATGAAAATGTCTTTTTACCCAAAAGTAAATTGTTAAGTAGTTAATTAACATAAACGTCAGACTTAACGTAAAGTTTTTATTTTGCATATTAAATCAAATAAGTAAGTTAACCCAACCCTGCACCGTTATCTGGTTCATCAAGGAAAATATCAATATGGGAAATATAACCAGAATGCGACCCCTTAGCGTCTCTTAGTGTAGCTGAATTGTTCGACTTGTTAACAGGATAACTGCGCAGGGTTGTTAATTTATTGTTTAGATGTAAAAACTCATTCCGTAAAATCATATGGGTGTGAATTCCATTCTTGTACATGGTTAATATAAAAACCACACTCTCGATTAATGTAGATAACATAAAAAACAGCCCAGCAAAAAATGTAACTGCGGTGGTGTTTTTAAATTAATAAAAATCAATCTAATATACACAGGGTGCGCAGTTATCTTGCGAACTTCGTCTTTGAAAAGCCGCAAGATAAGCGCTTTTTCGCAAGATAACTGCTCAGTGCATAACACATAATTATTATAAATCCAGAAAAACAAAATTCTGAAAAGTCGCAAGATAAGCGTACGAGCGGCAATATTCCCAAGATAACTGCTCGCAAGATAACTGCGCACCCTGTGTATCTAATATATGGTTAATTAAATACCTTAATTCTCAGGGGGACGGACTTTATTGATAAACCGTAGGGGGTCAGCAATACCAATTCTGCCCTACGGGGCCTCCTTATGCCTTAAATCAGCGAAAAACCAAGTCCTGTGCATATATGCACACACTTCCCCCTGCGAGTTTAATATGTCATTTAAGGTATTAATATAACATTTAACGTACAAATCTAAATTAGGTACAGTCCGTACTCATTTATCCGACGATTGCTCCCCTTTTAGTCAAAATGGGGCCATTCTAATAGAAACATTCTGTTTTCGAGAACCGAAAACGTCCGATACATGAGTCAGGACCTTTTTTAATTTAAAAACGGCCTTTATCTGACGAATGGTCAAGTTTGGTCATTTGAAGTTGGTTAATCTTTATTTGGCTCTGGAATCCACCACCAGGTGTTCTCTCGAAGCTCATTCGAAGTTGTGCAATACTGCCCAAATAACCATTGAAATAGGTTTGCTCAAAAACAATCAATTTGGTCCCTGGATCAATCCAATTGCCGGTCATCAACGCATTTGTAATTATTTTACTGGTTTCAATTGATGTTCCAAGTTCTGCCTACCCAGTGGTTCGAAAACTCGTCTGTCCGTTTATAACATACACCACCTACCTAGTTTTTCGACCATGGCCTCATACCCATGTGTTCCAAAATTAAATTGCCCTGTTATAGACCACCAGTCATCGGGCATAACCGTTATGTCATTCATAAACCACGGACGAATGAGGGGGCTTTCGAACATATAATCCCGAAGAGATTCGGGAGGCACAGGCACCCAAGTCTCTTTGAAATAACAACATTTTTCGCGCATTTGAAAAACACGCGCTGGACCTACTACATGCTATACAATTAAATCAGTATACTAGTATGTAAAAACGAGTAATAAACGGTTAAAAATCAAAAAAGTACATGTCGAAATTTTTTCACGCATATAATGGCGAACAATATACACCACCTACCTATGTAAGTTAGCACCACGTCAGTTAACAAAAATCACGTAAGTTAACAAAATTCATGTAAATTGACAATTTTGTCAATTTTTGACAAAAAGCCTAAATCCACAAAATTTTCCAGCACTTCCGCCTACGCCCTACCAACGTTTGTTAACAAAATTCACGTTAGATAACAAAATGCAATTACGTTTACATCTTTTTCCAAAACTTTTGTTAACTTAATCAGTGAAACGAGATCTTTCACTTAAGACTTTCAGCGAAATCGAAGCAAAAAATTTTTTCAAAAATTTTCAACCTACGCAAAAATTTAAAAAAATTTTCGCACTTTTCCGATTTTTGATATCGTTTCTGGTACTCCTAAACCCGAAGTTTGTGGCCAGCCTAGTAGGTAGGTGGTGAAGTTGGTGTGGGAACGAAGTGATACTTTTGTTTCCAATTTTTTATGTCAAAAACTGTCACTCCGTTCCGTAACTTATGCTCATTTTTGCCCAAAAATCTCCAAAAAGTGTCACTTCGTTCCGAACTGTCACTTCGTAACCACACCAACTGTGGTACACAGTTTTTGTACCATGCTTTTTATTTATTGTATTCGACAATGAACGGATAATCGTTGTTAAGCATGGTCCTAG
>SCLG01003331.1:0-11792 GCA_004367875.1 Oikopleura albicans
AAATTGTCGGTTTCTGGATGTCCAAACCGTGTATTGGGTGAAATTTCGAACTCGGGATAAAGGAGTTAAATTGTCCATAAATTAACTCCCAGGGGTCACTTAGTCCAAATTTGGACTAAACGCCCTAAATGGGCTAAAATGATAGTAAACCGGGGGCCCGGTCCGGGGCTTAATCGAAAATCGCTGAAACACGGGTCGAGTTAAACTGTATGAGATAAAATATAAAACATAAAACGGAACTCATATTTTTTCATCTTAATATGGTCACAAAGGCGTCTAGTCTAAATTTGGACTAAGTGACCCCTACGGATTATATGTCACTTGTGACCCTTGGGAGTTAACCGATAAAAAAGGTCAATAGATGTTGTTATAGTTATATTAACATGTAACCGGTAAAAACTGGTAACTCGATAGTACCGACTCGAAACCCACCTGCTGCACTAGCCTCATCAATTCTCATTTTTTACAATCAAGTTCATAATACAGGAGGAGATACAACATGTGGCAATACTATTGGTCTACAGTGGTTAAAAAAACTCGTCAATGTATTTCACTTATTTTTCAAATAAGGTGTGAGGTTAGTGCAAAATTTACGCGGCTATTATAGCTCTTTTAGAATAATCAGCTCGTTCGGGATAAACCTCCGATTATCAGAGTGTTTGGTAACGGTACATATTCGAATAATAATTCAATTACCTAAATAGAATTTCTCGTAGAATTGCAATTCAGGAGAACTATAGTTGGTTTACTTTAGATTCCTACTAATTCTAAAAACGTCGGTTGATTGTTCGTGGTCTACAGGATGGTTATAAGGTCACCAATTTTGAACGTTCTGATCTTCAATTTGGTATCTCCACGTTTTTAGGCAAAATCCCTATAGGCTCTCTATTTTGTAGAATGAAATGCTGACTAAAATCCAACACAGTCCAATACAGTATTTTAAAATATTATTTTTAAACACAAAAATTCATAAAGAATTCGTCTTGGGACCCGACGCGATTGGGGTTTATGATTGGTCGAAAATTATCCCGGAATGCGTTCTATAGTCCACACAGTCTACAGAAAAAGGAAAAGACTGCCTATAATGATTTCAAAAATCTCTTCGTTATTTTAAAATAGTTAAGGCCTGACTGTTATGGGTATCTAAATTTCTATTTTTTTTTAAATGTACGATAAATAAACTTTATCTCTCCAGTGAGAATCCTTGTGAAAACGAACTTGAAAGATTTAGCTGCGTGTTTTTTCGAAATCTATCCAAATATTATATGAATTAAACTCATACGAGGCATGTTCCGGGTGACCGCATTAAAGCTTTTTCATGAAAATACTCATACACCGGGTGCGCAGTTATCGGGCGGGTTTGTGCTGTTATCGGGCACCTTTTGCTGTTATCGGACGTTTTTTTCTATATTTTTGGATATATATGACCAAATTTCCCGCTCGTGCTGTTATCGGGCGGTTTTTGTGCATCTTTTTACCTTATTCCGCTACCGCCCTGAGCAGTTATCGGGCGCCCGATTAAGGTTTTTTGTCGCGAAACCCGCCCGATAACTGCGCACCCGGTGTATTTAAAAAAATAGTCATAATTTTGTTGCCTTCAAGCAACCTTATTCAAAGAATAACTGTACAGGCTGCAATTGCCGCACCAAAAATGTATTTTTCAAATTAGCTAAATACGTTACCAGTTATTAAGAGCATATTCGAAGACAACCTGCAAAAATGCTCTTTGATATCCTGTGATTCCTCTTTTATACTTTAGAGTATAATTATTGTTCGACATTATTAAAAAATTGCGGTGCCAAATCCATCTTTGGCAGCTAATATAAGCCTTGCTGTCATACCCTAACTGTCACCACTGTCATTGTCTAAAATATCATTTTTTTTTTGGTAAATCTTTAACCATATGATACCAGCATATGAAAATCATGCTAATACCATAGATCCGATAGCCCATTTTCCCCAATCAGTTACAGTAGTGTATGATATAGTAGATTACACTCCAATGTTATATTGATAATATAGATGTTTTTCATCAACCCGTTTTCAATTAGTTAACTCCCTAACTAGTTATCTTAACAGCAATTATCTTAATACAGTTCGGTTATTTTAACCCTTTTTTGGACCGAAACATATCGCGATTTCCAATTATCTTAACACTTTATTTAGCAAAATCCCTCACTTTTTTTCAAAATATCTCAATTTTTCTTCAACAGTGCCGGGTTTTTAATTTAGCAATAATTTTGAAAATTGCACGCATTAACTCCTGCTGGCTCTACTTTTGACTTTGACGGCCTGTGTCGCGTTAATGCAACGTTCGATTATCGATTTGTAAATATNGTCCAAATTATCACCCATAAATAGAATTTTGTAGCTAGTTATTATAATCAGAGGTCGGCACTCGGGTACCCGACCCGATCTCCTACCCGAGTAGACCCGTACCCGACTCGGGTAGGATTCGGGTCGGGTAGCCATGTTTACTCGCGTCTGGACCCGAGTTCCAGACCCGACCTCAAAACCCAAGACGGGTCTGACTCGGGTCGGGACATACCGACCGTCGGGTATACAGTTTTTTTAACACCAGGGTAGGAAAAACATCGAATGTGCCGACCCCTGATTATAATAAAATAACATAAACCGATTGGTATGCTAATTAGTCGAATTTTTGTCAAAATCCGATGAATTTTGACNTCTCAAGACTTCATAATTTCCGACTGTTATGTCGAGGAGTAAATATGAATTGTTTTATTGTGGTGTTTTGTTGTTGATCGCATTTTTTTTTGTTTTCATGCAAGACAAAATAATACTGCAGGAACTGTACGAGTTGTAGAAAAGCTCTCTCTATATACCGGTATATATTCGTATTGGTTTATTGTCGGCGATATTATCGGTTTTGATCATAATGGAAAAAAAATCATAAACACGCATTGAAGAAAGCACACGACCGCAGCGAGTCCAAATTTTTAATCCACTACAGTCAGATACCTCCTTAATGTGCGTACATATTTGAGCTGAATACGTTCCCAAACTGATACTGTGTATGGTACCAAGTTTGCCAGGTGAGAAAATATAGCGGTCCAATCCATTAGAGGGCGTCAAGTATATTAGTTAGTATGTTAACTCACACGATTTGGTTTTTCGTCGATTTAGGACATAAGGAGGCCCCGTAGGGCAGAATTGGTTTTGCTGACCCCCCCCCTCAACTATTCCAGAAAATTCCATTGGCGGTATTTTTTTTTTGCGTAGGTTGGATATTTCAAACAGCTCTCTAGGGGGCCCTGGTGGTCAATTTCTTAATAGTCAGATCGACGTAGTTTGACTAGGTCTACAACTTGGCTTTACAGTTTTACCAGAATTATTGCGAATTATTGTAAATTTTTAAGTGTGTGCATACGTACACACAATTTCCCCCTACGGGTTATCAAAAAGTCCTGCCCCCTGAGAGTTAAGACTAATCGATTTGGAAGATTACAAGCTCTGCTCACTTGGCACCCTCTAATGGACTGAATCGCGTTATATTTTTTTCCTGACAAACTAGTTAAAAGACTTAAATCGCATTAAAAAGTTTTTCGGACAAACCCCAAATTGTTATGTTTTATATGTTTTACGGGAAGGGACTTCACATAAAATTCACATGAATGCACTTTAAAGGGTACCTGACTGTGTAGTTTTTACACACTGCCACTTCGACATTCTTCTTTTCTAAAAAAGTGTTTTTTATTCGTGACGTTAACTCCCAAGGGTCCATTCGTCGAAATTTCGACGAAACGCCCTATTTTTGCAAAAATCTTGTCAAAAACTGGCCCGAATCAAAAATCGCTGATACACGTATCGAGTCAAATTTCAAGGCGAATAATCTGAGACAAAGAAAAATAAAATTTTTTTTTGAAAAAATCGCGGAATCGACGATTTATCAAACGAGGTCAAAATTCCCGAAAAAATACAATCATGATTTTGACGTCTAAGTCTTCAAAATATCAAAAAACCCTGAAACACGTGTCGACTCATTTTTGAAGAGCTTTTTTTTGCAGTTATTTTTTTGGAGATACACTATATGGGGGTACCCCATATAGGTACCTAAATTTTAAAAAGTGCTCAGATTGAGCTCTAATTTGGTTTACAGACCAATTTTGGGCAAGAGAGTTCATTTTTGTAGTCAAATCGAACTATGTATATCTCCAAAGACTATCAGATAGGCCCTGTAAAAAAAAGTTGAATTTTTAAAAAATGCTCCGAAATGGCCAAAATTTGGTTTACAGACATTTTATTGGCCATAGTGTTCATTTTTGAAGTCAAATCAAACTATATAAATCTCCAAAGACTATCAGATAGGCCCTGTNTATTTTTTTCATCAAGTTTTGGTGTTTGGAGAGCAAAAAGTTGAGAATATCGACACACGGTATATGATTTACGGATTTATTCCTGGAGTTTTTCGAATTTGCATTGAAATAATTTCCGATTATGCCACTTGTGAAAGTAAATCATGACGTCAGCTGTCAAACGGACATAATGCCACGGTAAACGTGAGTGAGGAGACTTTGGTACTTATAATGAAGAAACGCTTACAATGGGGTCCTTAATAGCGACAGCTATAATTGCGTGAATTCATCTGATTATGTTTTAAGCGTTTTTAACTTCAAGTTTGTATCATTTCTAAGGACTTTAGTTTGCCTATACTAAAAAAACTTTTTATTTTTTTTTACTACGCACCGTTTTATTAACCGTACATATAAAAAGGGTGAAAGGTATATTCGCGACCATTTGGAGTCGGTAAAAAATTGTATTTTGAATGGTTTTGGAGACTCCAAAACCTGTCTAAAACACCATTTGGCGACCACCTGATCGCCAATTGTTGTTCAAAGTATGAATTGACGACCAAATGGTTGCCTAAAGGTGTTTTAGACAGGACTTGGCGACCAATTTTATGGTCACCAAAATCATCACAACACACTTTTTATGAACGGAATCCGTAACAACGCGTTGGGCGTTGGGAAAAATTCAAGTGTTGGTCATCGCTTGCGTTTGGCGTTGGGAAAAATCCGAACGTTGGGCAACGCTTGCGTTGGGTGTTGGGGAAATTTGGAGCGTTGGCCAACTTTTCCAACACTGATAAATATAGTATGTAAGACCAACTCCAGGACGTTACAAAAAAAAATACCTTTTTTTATAATTTTAATTTATTTTTTTTTAGCGAAACTTGTCAGAAATCAAGCGTTACAACGTCATTAGTAATAAGTTTGGCAAGAGTCAAACGTGAGCGACGCAACCCCAAATTGACAAATTTAATTTAAGGTCATTGTTTGATCATTATGCCGTTTGGCACTCACTTTTTTTGTTCTAATGTATTTTTGGTCTACTCGTAACGGTTTGCTCGACAAGCGGACCGTCCTAATTACAATTCTTAAAAAATCATTTTAGAGCTGCCAAGGATAAAAATTTCATAATTTAATTTTATTGTTCTCGATTTTTTTTTATGTATCAAAAAGTGCAACCGTCTGGACATTACATAAATTGTAGGTTACAGAGGTGCATTACATAATCTGGAGAGTGGCGAGTTAAGTTTGAATTTCCAAAAAATAAATTGTTGAAATTTAAAAAGATTTTTCACAAGGCCCTTTTAAACAGTGTTGGAAAAGTTGGCCAACGCTCAAATTTCCCCAACGCCCAACGCAAGCGTTGGCCAACGCTCGGATTTTGTTTTGACGGATCAAAGCTATTGTTCTAGAGAAAAGTGTTCTAGAGTCTAGAAAAGTGGTCTTTGGGCTAGAGAAAAGTAGTCTTGAAAAAAGTGGTTCAAAAAAAATTCTGAAAGATAGCTCGTCCAAAAAAGTGAAATTAAATAAATTAAGGCCACGTTTAAAACAAAGAAAATGACCCATTTTAGGCCTTAAATTAAATTCATCACGTGACGGGTTGAACTTGAGCCAAAACTGGATTAGACCACTACAGTCCACTTTTTGATTTGACGTCGAATGGCCGAATTACTTTCGAAAAAAATTAGTGGTTATGATTTATGTTTTTCTCTCCAAGGGTCAAACATACGATAACAATTACTTTACAATTTCCGAAAAAAAATAATTAATTGCGTGTTTCCGTTTGATGTTTCCGCCAAAAAGCCTCTTTTCGACGTGTTCAATGAGCTCAGCAATTCGATGAACCGATATTACAAAACGTTCAGCAAAGTAGCCCCCTGTTGATTAGTTGCGTTGGGCCGTTTTTTTCTTGATATTCGTTTACAAAAAGAAAAAAAGGCTCGTTTGCGGAGGTCAACGCTCGTGTTATCCACGCTCGTTTAATCATAAATATTATTTCCAACTGTGCACATACACAAAGATTATGCCCCAAATTATCAAACCGTTCCCCTCACTAGTTTTCAACACGGTGTTCTTAACCTCAGATCAGTTTCGAAAAGAAAAGTAATCGTGAGGCGACGTGGACAAAAAACATTTTTGACGTGGTTTTATTCAAATAATAAAAAAAATGTTATCTTTAGCTTCCTCGGCGAAAATAAATAAAAGGGGTTAAGCTGCCTAGGGTTGTTAACATATCCTTGTTAACCGTTATACACCGATTAAAAAAACAAATCACTCACTTCTGGATGACCAGTTTGAGAATTTTTAATAAATACTAAAATGAAATGGTTTAACAAAAAAGTACAATTACAGCCGTGGATGCGAGAACGTAACACGCGAGAACGTAACAAAACGCGTTTGAGCAAAACAGTTGTTAAGATAAATGGTTTGGTAGTGTACATTTTCATTCCATTTACCACTTATGTATTAACTACACTGCATGGTTAATATTGACTGTGTCAAAAAAAAATTAAAGGTGTTCAAATCCTCGAACATATGGCTGATAAAACCGAAGCAAGCTTAATCATTTTTATATCGTTTTAATGCCTTTAATCATTGTTGAAAGCATTGGGCGTTGGNGACACTACTGGTCTTTGGGGGTTGAAAGTACGATTTTCCCCAACCGCGTCTGAAGGGCTATCGTTTGGTGGTAAAAAAAACATTCTCATAACAAAAACAAAAAATCTGTCAGCGGTACAGTGTTTAGGAAAAAAACGCACTAAAACGGCCAAATAAGGGTCGGAAATAATTTTTTTTCAGAAATTAATAAAAAAGTCATGTGCTAGTTTTCTACGCTCTATCGTTTGGCCAAATTAGTTTTTCGATTTGAGATGGTCGAAAAAAAAAGTGCATTTTGATTATGAAATCCACCATTAGAATGGCCCCATTTTGGCCGAAAAAGCGTCCCAAAAAGGAGGAATCGTCCCAATTGTAATACATTATGTTCACAAATCCAGGGCTCGGCACAATTGGCTCACTCAGAGGCAAAAATTGCAATTTGGCTCGAGACAACGAAAATTTTAATGGTAGCCAAGAAAAATTTTCATACAAAATTTGTCGCTCAAAAGCCGAGCTAAGCCAAAAAAAGAGCCAATTATGCCGAGCTCAGGACGCCATAGATTTAAAATGCTCATTTGTCCATATAATTCGAGTTCCTACTGACACCAAAACAATTATTTTAATGGATTATTTATTTTACTGGATATTTGAATGCATTTGGAGTAAATTACGATTATCGTATTTTGACAAAGAGATCTACGTTTTTTGCGTATCTTTATTATTGTTATACAAATGTATACAAATACATCAAACAATATATACTTAACCACTTGATTTTAGTAATCATCGGGGCACAGTTGTTAAAGTGATGTTATTTAGATACCAGCAACTAGTATCTTAACTATCAGGGGGAAAGACTTTCTGATAACCCGTAGGGCGAAATTGTGTGCACGTATGCACACAACTGAAAATTCACAATAATTCGCAATAATTCTGGTAAAGCCAAGTTGTAGAGCTCCTCAAACTACGTCGATCTGACTATTAAAAAATTGATTTGGGCTACCAGGGCCCCCTAGAGAGCTGTTTGAAATATCTGACCTACGCAAAAAAAATACCGCCGATGGAATTTTCTCGAAAAGTTGATGGGAAGTCAGCAATACCAATTCTGCCCTATGGGGCCTCCTTATGCCTTAAATCGACGAAAAACCAAGTTCTGTGCATATGTACACACACTTCCCCCTGCGAGTTAACATACAACTTTTTGTGTATTTTTTATAATGTTCATTGACTTCCTCTTTTGCGTAATTTTGAATCATTACATTTATGTATGTAAGATAAAACATACAGTATGTTTCTTTGTCGAATATATGATTACTTTATCAGTTCAAATCAGAGATGTAAAAGTTCTGCTGCCAGGTCGGGAGAGCAACAGTTATTGGTTGAGCAACAGTTGTTGGTTGTGCATCACCATGCGTACTATGGGAGCATCATTATTTTCCGTCGGCGTTTTCACGAATGTCATATCATTATTTTAATTTGCGCCTGGTCACATTTGCGACATGCTCATTGTGATCGCAGTTTAATTGTTTATCGACAAAAAAACATTTAGTCTTAAACATTTTATGAAAACCTAACGCCAAATGCTTCCAACACTAGCTAATATTGGTTAGGGAGTATAAGACAGCAGAGGAACTCGATAAAAATACTATTTTTATATGGGCATTCCCCATATAGTTTTAAATCAGTTTTTACGTAAACTTGCGTTAACGCAACGTTTTCTAGGGGGCAGATCCGTTAGCGCAAGGAGTGGTGTATTTGAAGGTCGAGCGGAGACAAACATTGTTTTGTTACAGTAAATATTAGCTGTTAAACCTAAAATTATAGTTGGTGTGATAACGAAGTGACAGTGAGGGAAAGAAATGAAAGTTTTTGGGCAAAAGTCGCAAAAGCGACGGAACGAAGTGACAGTAATGTAACGAGGTGACAGTTTTTGACAAAAAATTGGAAACGAAAGTGTCACTTCGTTACTACTACAACTGTAACCTGTAAAATTGGACGTTACGCATAGCTGGTTTTGTCCCTTTGTTAAAAAATCTCAGGCAAATGTCAAAATTGAGACGAATTTCACAACCGAAAGCAATTTTCTGCCACCCGCTATCCTAACGCACCTTCAAACACATTGGGTGGACATTTGTCCACGTAAGCATATTGAATAAAAAAAAACAAGTTTAATTGTTGTTGTAATTTATTGTGAAAATATGACTACAGTGAAAGTAAAAGTTGCAGTTTATTTACTAGTCCTAAACGCGGTCCTACACTATACAAACCCTTTTCCTAATGGTTTCAGGCCAGTGGCCTAAGTATTTACTAAGTATTTACTAAGTATTTACTTACGCATTTACTATTTACTTTTTCCCTCTTAGGGGAGATGGGAAAATTTTAAACTAATATTTTTGGTAAAGTGGAATACAAATATTTAAAACGGTAAAATTTGTAAACTTCACAAGTGATGAATATTTAACGGTGTACGACATGTATTCAACAAATGACAAACACTGTTAAAAGCTATTAACCCCTAAGAACCATTTTAGTTATCGTAACAATTTATTTGTAACAAGTATGTTTTTGGCACTAATTAGCTTATTATTTAATTACAATTATCTGTCAGGGATACAAATTTTTAAATTGAGTAAATTGAAAGTAGTTAAATTGAGTGAATTGAAGCTTAAGACCGGTATAAGATACCGTCTGGATTTGAATTAAAGATATAATATATACTATAGCATATATAAAGTATATACAGTTTCCTTCTGACGGTAAAATGAAAAGAAAGTGATAAATTATTTATGGAGTTTATGATTGACCGGATGTGGAATCAAAGGCAACAAGAATATACGTTGATCTAACTACAATTTTTGTTTGGTAATTTTGTTTTCTTACTAATTTTAGACGTTAGTTTCGTCTTCAGACGATTCATTTTTCGTTTTTGATTCCGTTTTCGTAACGAACTCGCCATTGATAGGTATTTTGTGAGTTTTTGGCAGCATGGGCACCAAACGCGCGCCGAATTTTTGCACGCCATACATATATGGAGCCGACGTCACAAGATTGTGGGAAAAACAGTCCTTGGTTGCTTTTGCAATTGGTGCTAAAAACTCCCGGGTCCAATCATCACCGAACCGCTCGAAGGAATTTTTGATCTTGACCATTTCCGTTCTCAGCATCAATATCTCCTCACGCACCTCTCGTAACTCGGCGCGGAGGTTACTAATGGCGGCTTGGGCTTTGGCTTTTACTAGTCCAATTTTTGAACTGGTGGCGACTTTAAGTTCTTCGCCGACATTCTCACCAAAAATTGGCTGTTCCTGTGCATTCACCATGGGATAAAGGAACACTTCTGGTTCGCCGTTAGCTGCGTTTTCTCTGGGCGTCAAACGGCAGAAGGATGCTCTGGCTATATTGTTAGAAAAAAAAGCTATAAAAAGTTCCAAAAAAGAGGCTAAGTTATATACTAGTCCTAAACGCGGTTCTGTCCTATACAAACCCCTGTCCTAATGGCTTAGGCCCAGTGGCCTAAGTACTGGCCACTGGCCTGTACGTTCTAGAAACGCATTTACTATTTAATATAAAACGCGCTTTTTCCAGGGTTTTATTTTATTAAATGTAACTGCAGTAGAAGTTAACATAGAATAACCAATTTACAATCATAAAAACAAAAAATTATTTTTACATGATTAATCAAGAACGGCTAGAATCTACGTGTTCACGTAGACTGTTTTAAATATGTTCAAAGCTTAAACTTAATGACAAAAATTATGAAATTTCAACAGTACACAGCAGTATGAATGGCAAGGTATGATAATCATAAAAATAATTTACGTTGATAGTAGTTTTTTTTCGTAACAGACTTATAATACGTGTTGTTCAACGAGTAAAAGTTAATCATTAGAAATGCCATGGTATTTGTCAAATGAAGCATCGACGCACTGACTTATTTTCTTTTTTCCTAATTTTATTACTTGCGGAGAATAAAAATATATTTTTTTAAATATTACAGTTTGGTAAGTGAACTATGAAAATAACTTTTAAGTCATATTTTTAGTCTACAGGGGGGTCGCCAAATATGGGCCCCTCAAATAAGGGTCGCTTTCGCCGAATAAAGGTCGGTCGCGCCAAATAAGTGTCGCTTTTTTTAAAGAAAAATATTATTGTTTCAAAAAAGGGTCGCTGATTTTCAAATAATCAATAATAATTATTATTAAAAACTTATAAACTATTTAAAAATAATTAATTTAAAAACTTAGTAATTACATTTGTAAAATTTAGTTTTAAAATTCATAAAAAAACAAACAGTAATACTCGGCGTTTTATATGAATTTCCGTCATGTTTTCTCCCGCATTTTCTAGATCGTGAAATTCGAGTTTTTGACATGCAAAAAAACTCGAGTTGGCTATCTAGAAAATACGAAAGAAAAAACGGCGGAAATTCATGTAAATTGCTGAGTAACAATAAAATCAGCTTATCTTGGGGCGCCAAATAAGCGTCGGTTTTTCAAAAACACGAAAATGACCCTTATTTAGCGACCTCCTGTAGATGATTCACATCAAACAATATCGGAAGGAACATTTTTAGGAACTTTTTTTTAATAGCGTCTTAATCGAAAAGTATAAAAAAGCACTCTTAGTGACCTTGAAATCTGAGAGATTCCTCATGTATACCGTCCTTGGGGCAATTCAATAATATAGCACATACTGTATGATTTATACTAGTATAAAGAGAAATTATTTTCAAAAATATGCACTCGTCTTGACCTCTTCTTTGTTGAACCCTCATGGTTTCGTTCGTGAATGGCCCTTATAATAAAAAAATTCTGATTTTTAATAGTTTAAATATTTTTTATTTTACTAGAGTTTAAAAGGCAAGTTCAAAATTCCTGTTATGGT
>SCLG01003359.1:0-11200 GCA_004367875.1 Oikopleura albicans
GTTACTATCTTCCATAACTGGCCTCAGAGATTTTCCACTTTTATGGCCTGATCAAAAGCAAAAGATTTTGGACGATTTGATTGACAATAAAGTGCGAGTAATTACTACTGTCAAAACTGCCGATAATATGCAAACAATAAGTCGACGTTGGGCGTAAGTAATTACAGGGGAACGCCAAGGGTAGGTTTCGAAAATATGCCCTACCGTTTCACAGCGCCAAACCCCCTTGAGACCTTCTAGGTTTTTTTTCTGAAGCCGTCTTAAGTGGTAGAGAGCTTTTGTGTGTAGGTTCGTCACACTCCAAAAAAAAACTTATCGCAATTTTTTTAAAAGTTCCATAAAATATGGGTTTAGGGCGTTTTAAGCTTTTTTAAGGATTTGCCCCTTAAAAATTGATTAGTTATCTGATTTTTGAAAAAAACGGTATTTTTTGTTTTCGTGAAAATTATCGGCAAATATCGTTTTGGGGGGGGGGGGGTGGNGGGGGGGGTCAGGGGCGTATAACACGAATTTGATGTTAGTATTTCCAAATGAGTCATATTTAACTGGTAATTACCGTTTTTTTCCTGAAGTAAATTCAAAATTACCGGTTTTTATGTAAAATAGAATTATAATTGTAAATAAAGTGAGCATTTTCAGGAATGGTTTGGTGAAAGAAAGTACTCTGGATCTCAGTGAAGGCACTCGTGGCATTTTTCACAGTATTTTTGGAGAATGGTTCGTGGATCTGCATTGGGGCGCAGACGGAAAGAAAATTGAAGGATCGTGCACCGAGGTACTTGTCGAAAATGATGACAAAATAGTCGAACATGAAATTGAAATAACATTTGAGATTATAAAAGGCCCGATGTTTGTCGAAACAATCAAATACGGTGATGCTATCGTCAAGTGTACTAATGTCTTTTTGAGGCAAAATTCAAATAGACCAAATATTGGTCGAAATGATCAACCTCCTGATTAGGGTTCCAATCACGCATCATAATGACCAAAAATTTACTCCGAAAAATTCTTCGGACAAATACAGTCCTAATACGTTTTTATTTTAAAAAATAGCGTCCGCATAATGTCCATAATAAATCCAATTTGGAGTGAATTGCCATAAAGTGTCCATTTTTAGACTGTTTTTGGGACATTTTTGTTTCAAAAGAAGCGTTCGTATCGAGAGTAAGGACTGTAGTAGGTGCATAAATGTTGAACCCCGCTTCAGATTATGAACTACCTAATTTTGAGGGTGCTGATGAAGTCTACAGTTCTCCGCCTGCTTACGACACTTCAAGGGAGCATGCGCCAATGCATAGGCCTCCTTCTTATTCGAGTATTTAAAACTGTACCATGGTTACTGCACTAAAGATTTTTAACAGACGTTTTTACCAGGACTTGATAAATAAGTCTTTTAATATACTTATCAGGTCTAGGAATAAATGATGTGTAAGACTTTTTTCAACCTTTTAAACTGTATTTCCTCTTGTCTTAAACTTTTAAGGTGAAAACCCCATGAGAGGTACCATGATAAATTAATAGACATACAGTTACTGCTTAGAGTATTAGCATTTTTCTATGAGACTTTTATTTACTATACCTACATTTTACAGGTTTTTACAGTAAGCACAGAATACACATGAAATTTTAAAATAATTTCTACGGAGGTTGGTTAGAACTCGGTGGTTCCTTTACTCGCTCCAACACGTCGATATGAGTATGGTTTTAGGAAAAATTGAATGAAAAAAAAACATTCGTGTTTCTTCGGGCCTTAACTTGTCCACGCTAAATGTGGCACAACTTGGCACAATTTTTCATGTCAAAATATTAACCTGTTGGGCTTGACCGATTTCAAAACAAAAACGGCCGTTTCCTCCCAAATTTATTTTTCTTCCTTTTCAACCAGGAATCAAAAATCTGAGTTGTTTAGTTTTTTCAGGAATAGCGCATGATTGTGAGCGCCTCGCACACGCGTTTCTTTTTAGTTTCATATCGTATTTACTTACTAATAGTATAATACATTTCAGGTCTAGTAGTCTTATCAAATAAGTGTGAATATTTATGTGCATAAAGGGGAGTAGTTCACTCATAGCACTTTTTTTTGTATTTTAAAACTTAAATCATCCGTTTTATATTTCCGTGAACCCAAAATTGAAGAAAAATTGTAGAGCTTGAAGAGTTACCAGGAAAATGTGTTGAAATCGTCTTTTCAAAATGTCTGTAGAGGACGCTAGAATTTTTTTGAAGGCAAAAGAGAAAAAACTGAACCTCTGGCAGACATGAGGAATCTGTTGTTTTCTTTATGTACATAGTCAAGATTCATTTAAGAATTCTAAACTTTTTTAGCATACTTACAAATTTAAATTCGCTTAATTTATGCTGAATATCCCGCAGTATTAATCTCTAAATTGGGGCCATATTGTATGTGAATTGTACCATCTAGTAGTAGTATTGCATTTTAGTTACAATTTGTCCTTTTAGCCTCTGGGAGTTAAGTTCGGAATTAGTAACAAAATAGGTCAGGAGAAAATTGAACTTTTAGAACAGAACTAGAATAGAAATGTTTTTGCACCGGATGTCCTTCTCGTTAATGCTCGTTTAGATCTCTAAAGTTCATTTTACCGCTAAATCTGTAAATGTAATTATACCGGTAAATGTGTCATACCTTAATGAATGATGATATCAGCTCAATTATATTGCCAAAAAATTTCAAAACCACTTTCATACAAGTCAACATAAACTGTTTCTAAATTTCTGCTTTCGTAGACTACTCAACGTAATACATGAATTTCCGCCGTTATTTCCTCGAGTTTGGCCATCTAGAAAATACGAAAAACGGCGAAAATTCATGTTGAACGCTGAGTAATAATATCGGTTCTTTGTAACATATCTAAGTAGATTCGAAAATTATACCCCGAACATATCTTACCGTTTTCATAATCATCGTAATTTTGCACCTTAAAATCAATCTCAGTGGAAATGGCTTGGAAAAATATTCATTTAGTAAAATATTCAACAGAAACATTTGTACCAAATTATTCCATACTAAACCTAGGCCAAAATAAAGTGGATCCAAATTACAATTGTAGCCGTATAATTTATATTGTTGACCAGTATTCCTATAACATTCAAACCGAGTACTAAACCGGCAGCTCCGCCAACATCCGACAAGAGTGCGGATATAGGATATGCGGCCGCTTCTGTTTCAAACAGATTTGTATCTTCTCCAAACTCGAAAACGACCGAAACTCGAGTCACGTCCTTTTTGTTATCTTGTAACTTTTGCGGGCCTTGAAAATATTGAATACTTTCAGCGTGAAAATGATGGCTGTAAAGGAAATTGAAATGATTTTTAAATAAAATCCCTACTTCAAAATCGTTACGATTTGTGGTTTGAAAAATCGTAACGATTTTGAGTCATGACGTCATTTGGTAACGGTTTTGAGTCATGGCGTCATTTCGTAACGCTTTTTAGTCATGACGTCATTTCGTAACGTTTTTCAGTCATAACGTCATTTCGTAACGATTTTGAGGTAGGGACCATACCTAGGTATATTATTATTTTTCAAAGTATTTCCAAATTATAACTGAAACTATGACAGCGAAAATTTAGAACTCATTTTGTCAAATTTCCTAGTGCATAATGGCTCACACTGCTCAGTAGCCGACCAATGAAATGACTTGATGAGATTTGCTGCACAAAAAGCATGTTGAAAATAGTTACAAGACGGGAAACTTGAAAAGTTGTTTTTTGGTGTGGCGGAATGTGTGAGATCAACCTCGGCAATATAAATGGGCAGACAACGGCACTTGGACGTCACAAGAGTAAATAATTTGTTTTGTAGGCAGATATTGCCCATTTCCGGGATTTCCGGTCCTGGCGTGCATATTGAATATGGCAATCCTTAAATATATAGTTGGAAAACCAACTTGATTTCGGTTAATGCAGAAAATAGCAAAACATGAAAACGGCGAATCCCCCAAAAAAGGGTAATCGGAAAACGGCGAACCGGAAAAACGCGAAAAAAAGAAAATTTTACATTTTCGCTATTTTTAGGTTTCGACATTTTATTTTTCGACATTTTAGGTTTATTCATTCGTATTGATCCACATCAGTTTGTGCCGTAAACGTATACTGTATACGTATACGGTATACACCAGGTGCGCCGTTATGTTTCACCCCGGCATGTTAGAATTTTTCCCGTTTGTCCCGTTATGCTACAATTTTTTAGCAAAAAAAATTCTGGCGTTTTTGCCTACGCACTACGTCGTTATGTTACAATTTGTACAAAAAACGCGTATTTCGCAACACTTTTGAGTTACGAAATCATTATTTTCCGTTATGTTACAACTTGTACAAAAAAAAAACTCGTATTGCGCAATATTTCCCCCGTTCGTCCCGTTATGTTACAATATTTAATTTTTTTGGCGTTTTCCAGCTAAATCGCCTACGCACAGTGCACAGTCTGCGCCGTTATGTTACAATTTTCCGTTATGTTACACTTTTTTTGATTTGGTTGTGTAACAAAACGGCGCACCTGGTGTACAGTATAAGTTATACATGTACTCAAACAAAAATATAATCTAAATACCAAGTAAGATTCGTTTGACGTGTTGAACCGAAATTATTGGTGTTGAGGAGGGATTCAGCAACAAAGAATGACGCTAAAACAATAATCATGTTACAAATTCTTGTGGAAGATTTGACGCTCCTATTGAAATCATGCACAAATCTAACAATTAGGGTGCCCAAGGTTGAAATTGGGGATCTGAAAACTGTTTTGAAAACTTTTTCATTGGATTAAGTAGCTTCTACTAATCAAAATTTTTCGTATTTTAACTCCAAAGCTTCAAGACATATATGAGCAAAATCTGATATTTTATATAAAATAAAAGGCTTATTTGGAGCCTCTTATTTTGAATAAATCACTCGAGTTGTATTAACCTAAATCTTACAATAACAACGGTGGCGATAGTGAGACAGTTTTTCTTCTCTGTCGCGTGGTTCAAAAGTGGTTTTTGTTAATTTTAATGCTTCGTTTCTATTTTTTTTTATTTTTAATCAAATTAGTCTAGTCCTAATTAATTATTCTGCGTCCACCCTAGGCACCTTTTTTCAAATTTTCAAAAAATACCTGCTCAAGCGCGTAGCTAGACTGTCTATAGTAAACGACAAAACCGTCATAAAGATTACTCGCACCAATATCAGTTGACCCAGTTATTCCATCAGTAATATTGAATCCAAATGTGACTCCTAGTCTATCTTGAGACGTTATTCCATTGTTTAGAAAAATATTCGGATTCAGCGACAAACACTGACCAAAAAATGTACTAATGAACTTCCATTGATATTTACAATCTTTGGCAGCAATCATGCAGCTTTTTGGGTTGAACATAATTGGTTGAACACTGGGTGCGATCTAATATACCCCCTGCGCTGTTATGTTGTCGCCCGTTATTTTATAGATATTTTTTGGCCAATTTTATAGGAATATTTGTGTGTTGAGCACTGTGCTGTTATAATCCAAGTCCCTTTTGCGGATTTTTGCCATGCGAAAGTTGCGAGATAACCGCGCAGGGGTAAATTGCTTGGAAGGTACTAAGTTTAAGTAAAGTGCAAATGTTTCATGGTCTCTAAATTCTTTCAAATGTTTTCAAAATACTATAAAGAATATTTCAAGCTTGTTTTTGCATAAACATAGAACCTGACGATTCTCTACTTCGCACCATGTGTTTTTGTTAACTCTCAGGGGGAATGAGTTTTTGGGAACCCGTAGGGGGAAACTGTGTGTATATAAACATGCACTTAAAAAAATCACAATAATTCGCAATAATTTAAAAAAAACGGAAAAGCCAAACTGTAAAACTCGTCAGACTACGTCTGACTATTCAGAAATTGATTTGGGCCACCAGGACCCCCTAGAGAGCTGTTTGAAATCTCCAACCTACGCAAAAACACCGTCAATCGAATTTTCTCCAAAAGTTGAGGGTGTCAGCAATATCCGTTTTGCCCTACGGGGCCGTAAATCGACGAAAAAAAAACAAGTTGCGTGTCTATATACACGCACTTCCCCCTGGGAGTTAAGTCTGTAAAATAATAATTTTACTATGTCAAACTATGTCTTCAACCTTCGCCTAATCATTGAAAATTGAGGCCTCGTTTGAGTATAAAAATCTTTAATGTTCACTGATTTGAGATCTTCGAAAATCTTTTTGAGGCGTGTAGCAATAACAATGTCTGGATTTTTATGAAATGAGCTTAACGCTCCAAGATAATGGTCTGGTATTGTCCCTTGGTCCCCATAAAATAAACTAATGAGCTGTTCGTCCAAAACACCGCCATGGTAATTCTTCACTGAATAAACAAAGTGTTAAGAGTCTTCACTACAGTCCTTACTTCCATTAGGGTCGTTTTCGGTTCTTGAAAAAAGAGTCACGAGATAAGCGTCCCTCAAGGGATTATCGGATTTCTTCCAGCAAGGCCTGTTTGTTGTTACCTTTTGCACGAGAATGCATAGCATGGGAGCAAATCACAATTTCCGGGAAAGTGACATTATTTGTAACTGTAATTCGTTGCGTCATAATTGATTCGTACTCAAGATAATGGCTCAAATCCGATAAGACCGCTTTTCCAGTTAGATATAAACCAAATATCCAAAAGAATAACCAAAACGTACTATAGTTTCAAATTAAAGATAGGTACACTACATGTGCACTTATTTGGACAGCACTTATTTGGACAAAATTCCCGATGGTGTAGTTATTTGGACACTTTTTTGGTTCAAGATTTTCCCGCGAAAACGCCTACACTGTGCACTTATTTGGACACCTATTTTAACACATTTATTTATTTTTATTTGCTAATGCTAAAAAATCGGTCTTGGACGTTTACCTTGTCGGTTTTTTGGGCAAAATTTCTCGCATAATAATCTGAAAAAACCACCCGTTTCGGGGTCATTGGAAAAATCGAAAAAAAAACATCCATTTCAGGGACAACCACCAGTTTCGGGGACGAGGACTGTAACCCATAATTATTCTAATATATTTTATAGTTAAGTCCACGCGGTGTCCCAATCCATAATCAGGAAATATATTTCACGTTGCAATACCTGGTAATTTTTTCCTTAAAACTGCACTTTTTGGAAAATAAATTTGCAAACATCATATCAAAAATCGGCACTCCCATTTTCTCTGGCTCTGATTTTCGTGTTTGAAGTGCAGCAGCTCTCATTTTTTACTAGAAAAATTCTCTAGTTAAATTAGTTACAGGTCTCCTTTTGTTCGATTTGTATGAAAAAGTTTACGTAAGTATGTTCTATAACATTATTATGGCAATAACTTTTTTCTGGTATTCTCTTATTGCCTTTTTTTCGATTTTTCATAACACGGCATTTACAAGGTCATACAAAACTAAAGTGCACATCAGACTTGTCAGAAAAGGCGATTTATGTCAAAAATAATAAGTAATGGCATAAGTTTAGCCGTGAAATAAAATTAAAACGTTTTCGATCAGAATAGTCTTGGTGAGTTTTTTAGACATCACCAACATCACATATCCCGGTTAATGTATCTTGATGTTTAAAATTTTTACTTTGAATTATAGAACTTTTTAGTTCAATAGCAATCAATAGCAATTTATTTTCTGTCGATTCTAAAAACTTTATTGACTCTAGTTTTATGGCATTGCCAAAGTATGTCAAGTTTAGAAATATCTAACCATTGACGCGGGAAAGTTATCCATTACATAATTTAAAGTCCAGGTTTATGCAGGTTTCTTCTAAAAAAGCCTCAAATTGTATCTTCATGAGTCCTGTTTATCTCGGTGCCAAAGTCTGGCCCACACCGGTATTATCCCGACGTACTGAACTTTCGCTATGGAAAACCCTGATTTTCTCGTATTTTCTATAAATCTTCAATTGATGTACAGCTTTTAAGTAGTAGTTTTTGACTCGTTTGTTAACACTCAGGGGAAGGAGTTTTTGGGAACCCGTAGGTGGAAAATGTGTGTATATAAACACGCACTTAAAAAATTCACAATAATTCGCAATAATTCAAAAAAAGTGGTAAAGACAAGTTGTAGAGCTCGTCAAACTACGTTAATCTGACTATTCAGAAATTGATTTGGGCCACCAGTGCCCCCTAGAGAGCTGTTTGAAATCTCCAACCTACGCAAAAAATACCGTCAATGTAATTTTTTCGAAAAATTGAGGGGATCAGTACATATTTTGTTAATGTTTACAATCTTTAAAGTTAAAATTAAAGTAGCCCCTAAAAACAAAAACGCAATACCCGTTTTGCCCTACGGGGCCTCCATATGCCTTAAATCGACGAAAAACAAGTTTTGTGTCTATATACACGGACTTCCCCCTGGGAGTTAACCTGATTTGGTCGAATACAGAAAAGGGTGAAACCTGAAAGAAGTGTGGTATATTTTTTGAGAATATTACGATATCTTAATAGAAACGGTATTATATATCAAGCAAAAAAGTTTGTCATCATTAAGTATAAATGAGATAATTAATTGCGGATTTCTTAACATGAAGTAGTAAGCTGTCCGACGTGAGTTACGTAAGTCGTCGGCGAAGTAAAAATGTATTATAAGAAGATTTTTTCGAACGGGTCACTCGGGTTTATTTAGATTTCTCAGAAAACTCGAGTGCATTTAGTCCGGTAAACACGAACAAGTTTCGCCAAGAACTTTTAATTTGCACCTTGTTGGTATAGCTCCAAGTAAAGCTTATCATAAATTGTATAATACAATTCAATACATTATATACAATTTAATACATTTTAAGGAACTTTACAATTTGTAACAGATATAATTTCATCCAGATTATTTTGAGGAATCTACCGCAGAACTTTTGTGTTTGTCAAGACTCAAGACACTATGGAAATTCATTTCTTGATACCAAACCAATGCCTTTTTATGTATTGCCATAATCCAATTTTTTCATTCTTCGGTTTGTTATCTACAAATACAATTTATATTCGTTTTTCTTATATTGCTCGAATTTACTCTATACCGACCTTATGTAATAAATACGCTGGGTACGCCGCGGGGTACGCCGCGCCGTTAACCGTCCACCCCTTAACCAGCCGAAAACCCGTTAACCGTTCAGTAAAAAAAATAGTGGACAGTTAACGGCGTACATTGTGTATAAAAATCGATTAATGGTAGATATGGTAGAAGTGGGCAAATCGAAAATTTTTCGAAAAAAACTGGTAAAGTCAAGTTGTAGAGCTCGTCAAACTACGTCGATCTGACAATTCAGAACGTGATTTGGACCACCGGGGCCCCCTAGAGAGCTGTTTTAAATGTCCAACCTACGCAAAAGAACGACTTTTTTCTGTACCACTTCTACCACCTACGCCCACATCGGATTAGGTTGCAAATAGGCGCAAATTAAAGCTTGGCTTTACCAGTTTTTTTTTCGAAAAATTTTCGATTTGCCCACTTCTACCATATCTACCAATAGCTTACCTTGTTTAATAATTGGCTCTGGCTGGGTTTTTGGTTTATCCATAAATGCTTCAAGCCCAGTAAACTTCGCTGGTTTGTGTCTTTCAGACGCGTTAACTTTTTGCTCATATATGTGCTTATCAGTTTGTTGAACATTTGAATCCGTGCTTTTATGAGGTTCTAGTTTGTCAACGATTGTTTTATTTGTTCTATTTTCTGGAATANCGAGGAAAACGAAAGTTATTTTAGGTCACTACCATCCTTAAAATACTCTTCATTTTGTGGCTTTCCTATATCCCCCTGTCAATGCGGCAACAATATTTTTCAGTAAGTTCGTCATATTTGCTTCGTTGGTAATAATACCTTGAAAAATATGTTTAACTCCTAAGTTACGATTTAAAATAACATGAGAGGATCAATACTGGTAAATTCACAATACTCAAGAGTTGAGGATTAATTCCGAAAATATCGAATACACCAGGTGCGCCGTTGTGTTACAAAACCAAATAAAAAAAATGTGTAACATAACGGCGCAGTGCTTAGGCGATTTCGCTGGAAAACGCCAAAAAATTATAAATTGTAACACACCGGATCCCACGGGGAAAATATTGCGCAATACGTGTTTGGTTTTTGGAAAATTGTAACATAACGAAAAATAGTGATTACGTAACTCGAAAATATTGCGCAATACGTGTTTTTTTTTAAGTAACGCCAATTATAACGAAAAATTCTAACTTAATAAATTATTATTAGTATTATTAACTTAATAAATTATTCATTATGAAAATCATCTATCAGAGTTAAAAAATTCAATTAGCTGGATTTATGTGTAGGTTGAATCAAATGATCACGCGGCGTTTCTATTACACTACCTACCTACGAAAGTAAGCACCACTTAACTTAACAAAAATTTACGTAACTTGACACATTTTGTTGAATCTTTTTGTTAATTCAATTTCGTTTGTCATATTTTTTCCAATTGCAAACATTTATTTGTTTGAAACTACCTACCTACAAAAGTAAACACCACTTAACTTAACACATTTTTTGAATCTTTTTGTTAATTTAATTTCGTTTGTCATATTACATGACTCATTTGGCCGGCCATATGATGTTAGAGGCCCCAAAACTAAGGGCCACATTCCTGATTTTCAAAAGTGTTGAATAGTATTCCGAACTTGGGTCCGGCTCTAGCTTATTTTTTAACTCACAGGAGAAAGTGCGTGTAAATAGACACGCAACTGGTTTTTTTCGTCGATTTATGGCATACGGAGACCCCGTAGGGCAAAACGGGTATTTCTGACCCCCCCCTCAACTTTTCTAGAAAATTCGATTGACGATTATGTTATTTTTTGCGTGAATTGGAGATTTCAAACAACTCTCTAGGGGGCCCTGGTGCAGTGTTCAAAATAACGGCCATCTGGATGGTCAGATGGTCGATGGCCGTCGGATGGTGGACCATCGACGGCCATCGACATCGGCTGATCGAGCATCCACCATCTGCGACCATCCAGGTCAGATGGTCGATATTTTTCAGAATTTATTTTGATTTTTTTTTCTTAAATAAAAAGACCTAAATCAGACGTCTATAATAACACGTTTTTACGAGTTACTCTTTATAGAGCATATTCAAAAAAAAAACTTGCAATATAGCATTTATCTTTTATACAGTAGTATACATCAGAGGTCGGCAGATTTTGTACCCTTGTCCGCGGATAAGGAAAAACTCGGAAAACTTTCAATGGTAGGGTATGGAAGGGT
>SCLG01003393.1:0-12715 GCA_004367875.1 Oikopleura albicans
AAAATTTTACAAAGAAAAAGAAAAAAAACAGTAGTGAAAAAATGTTGATTTTTTTAGCCTGCTCATATCAAAGAAATCTATTTTGAAGCACTTTAGGAAAATTAAAAAAAAAAATTGAAAAAATTTTAATTAAAAACGGCTTTTTTTTTAAGGGGTCTTGAACTTGTGTACCACTTTTTTATATGATACGCTGGTCACATATTAGTGGTTTTGGTACCAAACTGACCCCAAAGATCTATATTTTGCCCGTATCATAGCACTTTTTTGAGTTAGGCCTTGGTCCGCCGATAAATCGCCGGTAAATAAAAGAAACACCGGTTTCTGGAATACCACTGTATCAAATTTTATGAAATTGACAGCTTAGGGTCACTTTTTTCCGTAGAATACGCTGGTGGGGTCAGATTTGTCATATGACCCCTCAAAGGGGGTCAAATTACAATTTGCTTTAAATGGGATGTTATCACGCTCATTCGATCAGATTTCTCACCACGATCACGAATATGCTATTTTAAAATTCTGAAACTTGAAATTTGACCCCATTTTGGCCACTTTTTGACAAAAAGGGCTCAAATCATAACTTGTTATAAGTGTGACGTTATGACACTCATTCGATCATATTTCTCACGGCGATTACGAATATGCTATTTTAAAATTATAAAACTTGAAATTTGACCCCCCTTTTGGCCACGCATGTAACCGGTCTCAGGAAGCGGGGCTGAAAACGCGCGTGTAACCAGTCCCCGCGAAGATTGTAAACAACATGACTGACCGGTAAAAACGGCAAGTCGATTAAAACTGAATGTCGACTTCAAGTGTTCGACTTCCAGTAAAGTTTCAGTGTTCGAGTTGCGCGAACACTGGAACTTTACTGGAAGTCGAACACTTGAAGTCAAACTCTTGAACTTAGGTTTGGGCATAGTCGACTTTTTGCGTTAAGAACGCTATTTTTTAAAAAACGCTATTAAGCGAAAAGTCGGCTATGACCACCTTATACGAGACCCGACAAGTCTCGGAAGCGNTTTTTAACACTTTTAACACAAATGCCCGTCGGTTAGAGTTGACACTCGGTATTAAAATTTATATCAGCAATTATTGGCAAATTATTATCCGATACCTTTTTAGTACATTATAAAAACTCGATTCAAATTTATATTAATATTAGAGTCGCTGTAGTAATTTAAAATACCTTATTGTGGACCCAAAAGACCAATTGTATTTCATACTTGTGACGCTTCTTTTTCTCGTATCCAGATTTTTATCACGGACTCTGTAATAAATACTAAAATAAAAACATATTAAGTAATTAATATTCAATTACCCTTATGCAAAACGTAACTCTTGCTTTACATACATTTTTAGTCTTACTTTAACTCCTAAAAGTGTTGTTTAGAAGGTTGTTACAGTGAGGTCTCGGCACAATTGGCTCGCTCAAGCTCGGTAACAGTGTTACTTCGAGAACGTACGTCGTAACTTAATTCAAATCGTCTGGGCACAGTTATAAACTACACCAATATGCTTCCAAATACATCTGTATGCAATTTTCTGATTCTACAGACGAAAAATGTAACCTAGCGCAGATTCCGTATCTTATCTACAGTCCTCGTGCCCTTAACGTCGTTAAATTAACGACAACGGCGCACCCTGTGTAGTATGAATAATAAAGTGTTAATATAGTATGATAATATACACTACAGTCCTCGTCCCCGAAACGTCCCAATGTCCCCGAAACGTCCCAGTTTTCTTTTATTTTTTTTTCAATGTCCTCGAACGGTCCCAACCCTCGAAAGTGTGTTTTAACGGGTAAAGATACAGTAATTATACTCAAAAACCGACAAAGCAAACGTATATGACAGATTTTTTTCAACATTATTATATAAAAAAATATTGTGGTATGGTTGTTTTACTTAGGACCAGGACTGTACTGATATTGAAAACAACTTTAAACACCTAAATATCAAATTTGTAATAATGCAGGTTTTTAACGGTAAAAAGGGCTGATGTCCCTGAAACGTCCGAATGTCCCCGAAACGTCCCAGGTTTTTAAAAAACATTTTGGGACGTTTCGGGGACGAAGACTGTAGTTGTACCTTTATCTCTCATTTCTGACCCTATTTTCCATTCGTCATTTCAGAAAAAAATCCACTTACGTATTTTCCATTATCTTTCCTGTACCGTTATCTTTCATGAGTTTTCTAAACAAATTCGCTTACGTTCTTTTGTAGCGTTTTTCATAGTAAAATGGTATTTTGAAACCGTTACAATGGCGTTAGACTCCAGTGCGTACTGTCTATTTTCGATTATCTTTCGTTTCGTACAAAAACACGTATTGCACAATACTTTTGAGTTATGTAATGCCTATTTTCCATCATCTTTCATTTTGTACAAACAACACGTATTGCGCAACATGTTGAAATTACGTAATAACATTTTCCATTATCTTACATCGCCTACGTAATTTCAAGCATACGCCTACACAATGTACGCTAATCTTTCTTTTTTGAGCCTATTTTCCGTTATCTTCTGTCCTTTTCGCCATGGTTAGGGTGGCATCTAGTTTTTTGAAACACCATGAAAAAACAAAATTTTTTTTTCAAACGTCTTTAATTCATGGGAATATTGACTTTCCGAAACATTTGTAATAAAAAAATGTGAAATTTCCGGAAATTAATTTTCTGTTTTTTTCCCGAAAATTCCACTTCTTTAAATAAAAATAGGCCATTGGTGAAAATTTTTTTTTTCTTTTGGAAAACGTTAATTGGGTGACAAATAACACGTTGAAATTTCGAAAATGGGTATGATATGTTACGCGAAGACCAGTATGACCACAAGTGGTCATTGTCTTCCTCTCAAGACCTTTTTACTCAACTGAAAAAAATTGAGGCGATAGTGGGATTCGAACTCACGCGACTAGAACCCATGATGGAGCTGAAACTCACGCGTTAACCACTCGGCCAAACTTACTTGTGAAATTGTTGGCTTACACATCAATATAATATCAAAGTAGTGATTAAGTTTTTATCTTTTACTTTAGTAAACCATTTTTAAAATCTCAACGTTTATTTTTTAACGAAAATAATAACATTTTACAATTTTCGAAAATAAATGATAAATTGACTTATCCAAGAAATTTTTTAGTATTTTGATTGTCATAATATTATTTCTTAATTGACTATCTCGTCAAGCCAGGAAGCTACTGACATGATTTAACTTGTATTCTACTCAGTTTGATACAGTGATTCCAAAATTTCAGGTTTCCTAGTTAGCTATTGTTGTTTCACGGTAACTCCACCGTTAAAACCGGTTTGACATCCCTAATTTATACATTGTCGGCAATTTAATCTCGTCTAAAGCAGTTTGACTAGGAGATTACGATAAAGGTATAACTAGAGGGCGCATCGTGAAAATTGACTTTTTCTTCGGAAATGGGTCCCTTTTAGAGTGAAAAAATGTTCCGCATCTAATACGACTAATTAAAAATTCATAAGACACTCCATATTCCGTTAAATGCCGGAAATGCTGTTTTTACCGGTAATTTGGCTGATCGAAGCTGAATTTGGAAACTTTATAGACATGAACCCGTACTACACCGGATACTATCCACTTTTCCCCAATGCAATTAAATGCGTTCGGCAGAAATCGCCGGTTTAACAGTAAAATATCGGTTTCTTGAGACACAGTTAACGTGTAAACCTAAAAATTGGCCCACTCACCGAACAACGGTCGCTGATATCTCNCCTCGGTTGAGTCACTCGGCTGAAGTTTTTATGACTTCAAATAAATGTGTGCCCTAAATATTTCTGTTTATATTCACAACGTTAGAGCGCCTAAAAAATAGTACTCAAATGAAATGACGCTTTGATAATTAATCTGTTTTTTTTTGTCAAGTTGTTAATGAACTTTGTGCCCAATGATTAAAAATAGGTATATATAAAGTAATCCCCGACTGTTTACAAGTAGTGTAAATGAAAAAAATGTCGATTTGTTTAGCAATCACCCGTTGCGTTCTCTCTTTAGACACTCATGAAATTAAGATTTACTTCTAAACCTGTCTTTACCTTCACCAAATTATGTCGTTGGAAAAGAATATAACATAATAAAGTCTTGATTTTGATCGATGAATACCTTAACAAACAAAATGATATACTGTTGGGTTACAAAAAGCGTTTTCTGTATACACTCGTTAAATCCATCAAACAGGGGTTTACTGGTTTTTGCCGATCTGTCAATTACACCACTTTACCGCTGATCTTACCACCAAAAACGAAATGGGGTTAGAAAGAAATGGCGACATGAAAAGCACAAATTTTTTTTCACAAATGATAATAAAATATTCCAGCGAAATTTAATTAATTACAGTTCCTACCCCCATTAGAGCACTATTCAAAAGCGGTCAATTTTGAGTTTTTTTGCAAAAAATCGAGCCTCTTAGAAGTGTCTTTAGTTGGATTATGGACTGTAATTAAAAATTACAAATTGGATGAACACTGACTATAACAGTCAGTTCAGGCACTAATTGCGTGCTACAATAATATTCGATCATATTATGGACCATAGACAACATAGACTACTGTATAGGGCGCAATCGGATAAGGTCGAACGGGTGAAAAGGTCGAAACCCGGAAAAGGTCGAATTCGACCTTTTCTGTATTCTACCATTTACAAGTTTCGACCTTTTCTGTATTCTACCATATCAGCGTTTCGACCTTTTCAGGTTCAAGGCCTGAAAAGGTCGAAACCTANAAAAAATAAATATAATATCAGAAAAAAAGACACTATTGTCAAAAACTGCGTAAAGGGTACAAGTTTCCCACTGCACACTCGAATCCCCAATTTTCGCAATGAATCAGCATTTTTTTAATGATTTTCGGCGTTGGTACAAATATTTGTACCAACAGCCCGCACGAGTTAACCGAACAGACTACTGTATAAATAGGCGGTTCACGGAAATAATTCTCACGCAAAATTAATTTAACAATTGACGAAGTTATAGACTATTAAAAAAATCTATTAACTCGTTTGGAAGCCCGTTTGGAACCTTGACAGCCGTCTGATCCATTAGCAAAGTTCTTTTTACAAGAAAGAGTCCACTGCGTAACAATTTTGACGTGCCGGTTACGTGACAGCAAAGTAATAATTGTAATATATAGAATACCCTAAATCAGCTCCTTGCAATTTGCATGATTATTTTCAATTACAACGTTTTTTTTTGTTACCCACACTGTAAATCATTTTTGGTAGTTGAGGTATTGGTCGACCAAATCACGATTTTATTACCTTTTTTCGCTGACATAATATAATGAAAATTAAGATAGGTTCAGAAGTAAATTCGAACTCCATGAGATTCTAAAGAGAACATCATTAAATTGTACTCAACATTTTACTCAAATTTTCAAACATTTCTTCCTAAATGTATTAACTGTGCTTTGCCGTGGCCGGCGCATCGTTTGTTGAAAATTTACTTGAAGATAGTTAGGAATCTTAATAGAAAAACAAATCTACAAAGAATTTTTATTAGCTTCTAATTTTTTTTAGAATTAATTTTAACTTTTCAGAAACAATTTTTACAAAGAAAAGTTTTGTACCTGTGCTGCACAGGCTGTGCACCATAGTCTATGGTCCATAATATGATCGAATATTATTCTAGCACGCGAATAGTGCCTGAACTGACTGTTATAGTCAGTGTTCATCCAATTTGTAATTTTTAATTACAGTCCATAATCAAACTAAAGACACTTCTAAGAGGCTCAATTTTTCGCAAAAAAACTCAAAATTATTCAAAATCGACCGCTTTTGAAAAGTGCTCTAATGGGGGTAGGAACTGTAATTAATTAAATTTCGCTGGAATATTTATATTTTATTATCATTTGTGAAAAAAAATTGTGCTTTTCATGTCGCTATTTTTTTTCTAACCCCATTTCGTTTTTGGTGGTAAGATCAGCGGTAAAGTGGTGTAATTGACAGATCGGCGAAAACCAGTAAACCCCTGGTTGATGGATTTAACGAGTGTATACACAAAACGCTTTTTGTAACCCAACAGTATATCATTTTGTTTGTTAAGGAATTCATCGATCAAAATCAAGACTTTATTATGTTATATTCTTTTCCAACGACATAATTTGGTGAAGGTAAAGACAGGTTTAGAAGTAAATCTTAATTTCATGAGTGTCTAAAGAGAGAACGCAACGGGTGATTGCTAAACAAATCGACATTTTTTTCATTTACACTACTTGTAAACAGTCGGGGATTACTTTATATATACCTATTTTTAATCATTGGGCACAAAGTTCATTTTTTTAGATTTATGTGTTTATTACTTCCATAAGCAGAAAGATTTTTGAACTGGCAAGAAAGCATTTAACAAAGAACAAAATGTAACTTAAACAGTGAGGTGTAAGAATTTGTTTGTTTCTTTGAAATGCAGAACTCTCGCGTTTGGGAAATAAAATAGGCAGCTCATCCATAATATTCGGATAAGTGATACCCACATTGGAACGGAAGTCAAATAATAATTGACCATGAATTCCAAATAACCATAACCCACCAATTAAAGACCGCGAAACGTAATTAATGTATTAATTAATACATAATTATCATTTCTAGGGGAGAATAGAAATAATAAATAAAAATAGTTAAAAATTGAACTTGATCCAAATTTGGATATAGTAGGTTTCTAGTGAAGTGAAACAATAAAATCGTGGGAAATATGAATAAGTTTAACTAAGTAGATTTTGGCCGGTATTTGTGTAAGGCGGCCTTATTTCTTTGAGAAATATTGTGAAAAGTAATAGAGATATCTATATTGGCATCAGTTTTTTTAAATTAGACAGAGTTTTTTCCTAGTTGTGTAAAATGATAGGAAGTATCGAGTGATAAAGAGCGGGAAAGATTATTATGGGGGATTTTAAAGTTATTTAACCCATTTTCGATTTCATTAATTACGTTAGTCCAAATGTCTTCATTTAGAATTTCATTAGAAAAATTAACCGCTTGAATTTTGTTTAACAGGCAAAGATTATAAAATTGAGCAAGCCATTTAATCTTGCTCCAAGTGCACAAATGTTTATGATAAGCCAGAATAAAAGTATAATCTCTTTCAACCTTAGATGATGAATTTTCTTCGAAAAGATTCCAGACTTCGTGTTGTTTGTCTCTGGCGGAGAATTGCATAACGGCCGTTTTGATCAATTTGGATTTACGGGATTGGTAAGTAACTAAGTTATTGACCAACAAGAATTGAAGATATTGGCCATATATTGTTCCCAAAAATGTGCCAAATGCGTGTGCTAACCATCTTGGTACAAATCGGGCGAACCACTTAAACTTCGCTACGCCGATGAAAAATGCAAGTATAGTGCCGATCTAATAATGTATAATTTATATGAGATACAGTTATCGTGGGAGTAAGTTTCTGTAAATAGGGCAAATAGCTCAAAATCGTCAAACGTTACCATAATTAACAACTTGACAAAAAAAAACAGATTAATTATCAAAGCGTCATTTCATTTGAGTACTATTTTTTAGGCGCTCTAACGTTGTGAATATAAACAGAAATATTTAGGGCACACATTTATTTGAAGTCATAAAAACTTCAGCCGCGTGACTCAACCGAGGGCAATAAATGGATGTTTATAAAGTGGCTGGAGGAATTGGTATTTCGATAATATTATCAATTTTAATCGGATTTTGGATCAGCCTCTGCGTGAGGTTAGTTAAACATTCGTACAAAGTGTAAGTTGTATAAAGTGAAAACAAAAAAATTGTGAGAGCAATATAACATCTTTATAAATGGGACGGTGCACCCGTGTTGATTGCTGCACAAGCTCACCGTAGTTGCCCACTCACGTGGACAATTAACCACTGACATCATAAATGCTATTCTAGTATGTAATACTAGCGCCGTAGCCGTGGAGCGTCTGTAAATGAATTACAAGCGTGCCTATTGGCTCATGCTTTTTTATAGGCGCCTCGTATTGGCTAGCGTCCTTTAGCCACGCAAACAACTCACCGCGCTGCTTGTAGTCTACATTACAAGCCACGCGACGAGTCACTTGCGTGGCTAAAGGACGCTAGCCAATAGGAGGCGCCTATAAAAATCATGAGCCAATAGACGTGGCTTGGAATTCATTAATTCGGCCGGTCTGTGACTGCTTAGTCCTCGTAATCTGTAGGTAAATTTCATATATAAATTTTGCAAACTTTTGTGCAAAAATACCAAATCGCTATTAAAATTATTTAAATTTCACATTTTTTATTTAAATTTACTAATTACAGGATAAGTTAATGAGGGACGTTTAGGATGTGACAAACCGACCCATATCAACAATCGATTTGTCGAAAACCGACTACTTCCGGTCAAAACCGGTTAAACTTAAAACCAAATCGAAATTTTTATTTTGCTGAATTCCACAATCAAAACTCTACAAATGAGTGAAATTTCATGTTAGTTAAAACATTTTAGTTTGCACTTTTTATAGTCATTTGAAATCTCTCTAGGGACGTTCTACTGATTTGAAAGAAACGTCCCTTTAGGAACTTTTGTCTTTCATGTATCTTTATCTTTCTTCCTTTTTCCCAAAAAATTCCGCCTACGTATTTTTTGTGTAGCATTTTTCACAGTAAAGTGGAATTTTGAAGCCGGCAGCTTTTTTAATCGCCTACGCCTACAAAATGTACTTTATCTTTCATTTTTGACCCTATTTTCCGTTATTTTTTGTCATTTTAGCCAGAGTTTGCAAAATATAAAGGTACCACTGGTGTATAGTATGAATGATAATATAATATATATCATAAATTAGGGTTTGAGACGGCATGCATCGTGCACAACTTCCAAGTTATTTTCGTGTTATGCACCTTCTTTGAAATCGTATATTATCGCTATATTATCATACCTTGTACTGTTATATAATCTACATGTATTTGATTGTAACAAATTTTAGGCTTATCGACGATAAGTTATCATACTTACGTATTTAATAATGTCTTATCTACGACGTAGTCGTAGATAAGACAATTATCTGCAAGCCAACTAGAGACATAGACATATATATAATTCTTTCATTTGTCGAATAAGGAAATTGTTCGCAATTTCTTTTAACACTATAGACATAGGAAGCTTGCAGATAATAATGTATTATTTACGGCGTCAGCCGTAAATAATAAAATTATCTACGACACAACTGGGTTATTTACGACTTTGGTTATTTACGACTTTTTATCGCCCGATGGCTTTTTCGCCTCGAAACTCTTTTTTTTCACTTTTTTTTGTGACGAAGCTGGGTTATTTTCTTTTTTTTTCTGGCCCTGATGGCTTTCGCGCGCCGAAACTCTTTTTTTCACTTTTTTGACTTGCTTTTGTCTATTTTTTTTTTCTGCAAAATTGGAACTTATTTATTTTCAATTTACTGGACCAACTAACCTAAGTAATCTTCCCTGTTTTAAGCGGCATTTTCTCTGTAATTTTCTCTGCGAAGTTTTTACACATTTGAAATGCAATCTCACATTTAACGTATTAATTATCGCACGATCTTCGCGATTATTCGTGAGTAATCACGACAATATTTTGAAATATTTCACAGAGATCACACAGAATTGGTGTAAACCGGTCCCTAACCGTTTATCCGACCACCACTAATTTTTGCAAACTTTGACTACAGTCAGGGGTCTCTAAATGTGCGTTTTTTTACTAAATTTTGTAAATACATCTGTGAAACTTTTTCAGATCACGTTTTATACCACATGTATATTCTTTTATATGAGCACTTTTTTATACATTTGTTCCAATTAATCTTAAAATTTTCATCTTCTTTTACAATTTGTGTTCACAAAGATCTTTTAAATTAACATATACATGGGCTCGGTTACAGTTGTATCACAATTTTGTTTACAGCCTTTTTCTTGGCTAAAATTCAGTATCTTGACATGTTTTAGACCCTATGTCACAGGGCCTATGACTCATATGGTCAGTGTACTATATCTTGGCAATTTTTTTATTATCAATATGGATTTTTTAAAATTGTATTACAAGCAGAGCTCTCTAGATGTGCAATTTCGATTTCCGAACAACGTGTACATCTAGATAGACATGCACATCTAGAAAAAAAATTGCACGCAGTACTTACGTGAAACTTGGGCATTTTCTAAACGATTTGGTCAAATAACTCAATAAATGCAATAATCGGATTCTACTTGAAAATACTATCATATGCGTCCTAACAAAAGTGCATATCTACAAGCATAGGTGAAACAAATTGGTTTGGAAAACCGTGCACATCTAGAGGTACTTACAAGTTCCCGTAAAAGACCCACTTAGAGAAAATGCACATTCAAAGAGCGCACATCTAGAGACTCCTGATTATGACAATTTTTATAAAAATAGATTTTACTAGTTAAAATAAATAGTGTTTTTTCGAAGTTACAGTAAATAGGGGTCATTAAAATACCCTTGGCTGTAGATAAAATATCATGTATTATCTTAAAATATAAGAATACAATATAAAAATTACATAATAATAAGTAAAAAACATATTTTGCATGAAAATAATCGACGAAAATCAAAGAAGTGACTCAAATTGGAAGGAGAGAAGTTGAGAATACGCGCGCCAGACAAGCGTTATCGGAAACTGATTATGTGTTTGATCTAACCAAAATTCTTCGAAAATAACTGTTTTCGTTCGTTGAATAACCTAATTATTCGCAATTTTTCTTAACACTATCATCATAGACAGGTCGTAGATAATTATGTTTAGATAGTTATTGGAATAAATTATTCGTGATTTTTGTTATCATTTTGTGACATAATGTGACATTTTGTGACATAATGTGACATTTTGTGCCATAATGTGACTTTATGTGGGGTTGTGTGCATTATGTTACATAATGTCACATAATGTCAGATTATGTCACATTATGTCAAATTATGTCACATTTTGTGATATTTTGTCAATTTGGGACATTTCAGCACATTGTGTGACATTGTGTGACATTGTGTGACATTATGTGACATTATGCGACATTATATGACATTTGGTAATTTGAAATTAAAACTAAGTGTCGCAGCAGTTAAAAAATTGAATTTTTTTTGGCCACAAAATACCGATATATCACTAACAATTCTAGCTCAAGCTACCTTTTTTAAAATAATAGGCTTTAAATGGCGCACCTTGTGCGCATAAAAAAAGTTCCATCAACTATCGATATTGTATGACTAAAAATATAAAAAAAATATGTTTAAATTATGTTCAAACGAACGTGGATTAAACATTGAGTGATTATCTTTTTTTCTTCCTGTCCAAACGGAGTAATATTTCAATATAAATCAATATTCCCTTTCACGTATTTCGGAAACAAAATCAATTTGTGCTAGATTTATCATTTCAAACGGTAAATCTCAAAAAAACGGTGTCTAAACGTTAAAATTTCTAAACGTTTTTTGAGCCCCGTGCCTTTTAGGTAACTTTTTCACTTAGGTAACGCGTCTTTAAAATTCAAGTAAATTATCCCTTTGGTCTAATTTTGTTAATTCTCAAGGGGAAGGACTTTTAGATAACCCGTAGGGGAAATTGTGTGCACGTATGCACACACTTAAAAATTCACAATAACTCGCATTAATTCTGGTAAAACTGGTTAAGCCAAGTTGTAGAGCTCGTTAAACTACGTCGATTAAGAAATTGATTTGGGCCACCAGGGCCCCCTAGAGAGCTGTTTCAAATATCCAATCTTGGATAAAGTTGAGGGGGGTCAGCAATTCCAATTCTGCCCTACGGGGCCTCCTTATGCCTTAAATCGACGAAAAACCAAGTCGTGTTTATATATGTACACACTTCCCCCTGCGAGTTAAGATAATGACATTTTGTTAAGATAATTGGCTACGGCGTTTGGTAAAACAATTGGAAATTCGAAAAGTGTTTAGATAACCCAACTTTGTTAAGATAATTGGTAATAAGAAAACTGGTTAGGGGTCACTTAGGTGACATGGGGTGTACGTTACAGCTTTTTTGTTAAGGTAAATGGGTCGGTAGTGTACATACTTTTCCATAAACTAGACAAAATATTACTGTAAGCACAAAATTCACCGAAGCTGACGTAACTAAGCATTTGATAAATTTCTTAGATACGTTGCAGACTTAGTGTAATACAATTTAAACGTCAACATGACAGAAAACGCGTAATTTTCGTTGAAAAAAAGTTCTTGAAAATTATTTGTTACCAAACTTTGGTAGAACAACGACATCCAATATGGTTTTGAAGACCGCAATCATAAAGTCCACTTCGCATATTCATTTTTTAGCTGGAAAATAATAAATTTCTTCTCTGATAATTATTAGCTTAGTTTGACGAAAACTTTCTTAGCTCAAACAACTAAATTAATCAATACGGTATTGACAATACCTCACTAACCTAGTTTTATGAACACTGGTTATCAGGTCAAGCTCGATAAACTGACATGACCTTGATAAACTTTTTAAACTGACTTGACCCTAGAATGAATTTAAAAAAATAGCGGGGATTTTATAGAAAACAATCACTTGTCCTAATTGAAAGAAATTCACTTGGCCTAATAGCGGTCAAAATTTCAGAGCTTATAACCACCACCCCTGTGTTTAAATTTTGATATAAAAGGAACGCTTTTTTCTTTTTTTTTCGCTCACCCTAATTTTCTTATAATGGCGGCGAGATAGGAGCGGAGGAAGCAAACCAATGAAAAGAGAGTATTTAA